>JAOPJG010000214.1:0-34947 GCA_027478255.1 Dispira simplex | reverse complement strand
AATTGGGAAGAAGCCAACTGATCATCCTCGCCAGACAGGTTAATGGATTTGGCGCTATCCAAAGACGAAATACTACCGTGGGATTTCTCACCCGTTTCGGTTTCGGCACTTTCGTTGGTGGCCATCACAAATGATGTAAGCAGTTGCTGTTGTACTACCTCATCCGCACTAGGAACGGGAATTTTAGGATTGGGAATCTGCTGCTGGTGACTGGTTTTAACCCTTCGAACCGCCCCATTTTTACTCATCCCTTTGGTATCAGACCGACTACCCTTATCGTTGGCCGTATTAACCGATCCGTTCCCATTCGGCCCATGACTTTCCTGCTGTTGGAAGGCTTTCATCATGGCCATGGCCCGCCGTTGGTGTTGTAGGCTATATTCCGCATTGTACGGGTCAGCTACCGAGTGCCGGCGTGCCGCAACGGTACCCAACATGGGATCATTGGCATTGCTTCCCGAAGTATTTGACTGAATATACTGTGCGACCCCATCAGCAGGGAAGCCTGTGCCGCCGTTCACCATACTAGCGGTGGCTAGGTACGCCGGGTGCATGTTACCATCAGGCATACCTTGAGCGTTTAGGGCCAACTGGTGGTGTTGCGACTGGGACTGGACTTGGACCTGGGCCTGTTGACCCGTGCTCAGTCCCTGTTGTATACTCAAATAACGTGACATGTCCTGGACCGTGTTACTGCTGGCGTGTAAATGGATCGGGTTAATGGTCTGATTGCTATTCGCATGAGCCATGTACGACGACGCGACAGCAGCGTTGGCACTACCATCTTGCATTTGCTGCTGTAACCACTGGCTTACATTGGAAGCCGCCAGGACCGAGGTAGAAAACCGACGCTGTTGTTCACTCAGTCGGTACTGTTGGAGATAATCCGGGGTACCCGTGTCTTGTGCCCCACCATTAGGTCCTTGACCATTTCCAGTCGAGAGTAACGCCGCGTTGGGGGTTTGGAGCATCATCATGGACTGCAGATACAACGGGTTGGAAACAGCGGGCATACTGTACATCCCCGTCGGGTGCTGTTGTTGTGATTGGGCTTGTTGATGCATGCCCTCGTTACCCCCGAAAACGTTACGGTTGGTAGATTGGGCCCGTTTATCTGTCCTCATACTGTTAGCCGTATGGGCCAAGGCGGATCCAGGGTAAGTCTCCAACGAAATACTGGCAGTGGTACTATAACTCGCGGTATACTTGCTAATAATCTTTTTCAACGCAAAGGCCAGCACCCGCCAATAAAATACCTTGACGTCCTTTTCGATATTACGTGGCTTGGGACTAGGGAAGGACATGATGAGTTTAAAAAAGGCCACAGAGTCTTCCTTGCTCTTGGACACAGTAAGCGGACGGAACCCTTCCAGATTACGTCGAATGCGATTCTTTTCCTCCACCGTAAAACGCACCCCGATGAGGGCCTCCAACAGGTAAATACAATCCACGCTGGTGATGAAAAAATCACTCTTGTCGTCCCAATAAATACACGACACAACGATACTGTTTTGAACCCTTTCGGCATTGGCCACCGGTTTGAACCCGCAAATGATATGGTTATTTTCGTGACGTCGCCAAAACTGGACTAACCGACGACGACAGGTGCTTTCCTCGGGGGTCCAGTCGTACATGATCTGGTCCAAGTTACCGTCGATGTCTAACTTGGCCTTGTTGAGTAGGGAAACGTAGGGGTTAAGCCCCATAAAGGGCACATTACCCCCCGCCGATGGGGGGCCCATACCATGCCCTTGATCCCCTTCCCTAGGGGTGGTCTTTTCCGACTCTTTGAGGTCGCTCAGCTCACTGCCATTGGCACTATCCACGAGTTTAAAATCGATGTCGCCAGAGTTGCCCTTTCCCTTTAGGTGTTCCAAACTTTCGTTGAGCTGTTGGGCCACGTCCATGGGTAGGTCCACGTTTGCAGGTGTTACCATGGTGATAAAACTGTTAAAAACCTTTGCTCCTCTGAACCAAGAGATAAAGGGATAGAAAAGAAAAAAAAATGGAAAGAAGATATAAATAGACGTCCGATGAGGTACCGAAAGCGGACGGTGAGTGATGGAATGCGATAAACACAGAAAAAAAAACTTTGGATCTCGTCAACACCGGAAAGTCCCGAAGCAATAAATAATATGGAGAGGCTCGGCACTGTGCCGCGTACTCCACGCCACAGGTGATGCACTTTAGGACTGTCCTTGTAAACGACTGAAGGTACCGTGACAACAATGATACAAGGCAGAGGGAAGCAAGTATGCAGGGTAACCTTTATATCAGTGACGATAAATGATGCTGACTATAACAGGAAAGATCAAGTCATACGATCTACAAGTAGCATACCAGGTCTCTCTGAAGAAGGATAAGAGATTAAGACAAATGATTAGTAAAGGAAGAAGTAGAGGGCGATGAACACGAACGAATAATTGTATATTAAAAGGGATGTCATTCGTTTTCAGGAATTGCTCCTGGCGAATCCGCTCACCAAATGTGTAAAATCAGACTATCCACGCGCAATGCCCGTTGGCAATAACGGAAATAAAAGTCAGTAAAACCTCCAAGTGACACAATCCCTACCTGCGTTGACCTGAAACCACCGGTTTAAGTTTCACCGAGCAGCGAGTCCGAATGCAAAGGTTTTATAACAAAAGGAAACCAGGGGACGAACTACAGGGTGCACCAGGATGATCAGGGTTTCACTCGTGGATAAAACCTTAATTTCTCAGGTTTCAAAATTAGCAAAAAGACCAAGGGGAAAATTGACAAACGAATAAAAAGGGAAAAAAATAATTAAGGATATTGATCAAGGGTTATCTTAATTGAGGGGCCGCTATTAACCTTGAAGGTATAGAGGTCATAACCAAGATGGGTGATGTAAAACAGTGGAACATTAAAAAAAATACATTTTATGAAAAAGGCGAACAAACAGCAAAGGGTAGAAGGATTAAGAAGAAGAAAGCAGACGTTTAAATTAGTATCGTCATGTATACTACCCTACCTTGAATACAGAGAAGCCAAGTTGATGGGGCCAGGTGATCTACCCTTGCTGACGAAGAATGATGAGTTTAAGTCGAGTTGATATAAGGCAGCAAGCTTGGGTAACAGGTGACACTCCCACCTGGGGTATTCGTTCTCCAACAGCTCTTCCTTAAAATACCTTTACAAACGGAGTATAGCTCTGGGAAACTACGTATGTAACGCCGACCATTTAACCATTGGAAGGAAAAAAAAAATTCAGCGCTTGACAAAAATACGTCATAGCCCACTTGGGTGGAGCCACTGTGGGTACGGGAAGGAAAGGATGGGCAAAATAGCGCCCAGGGGCCTTGTGATATAATACGTCAGAGTGGGGCATATAAGCTCCAGTCATCGCGACCGTAAGGGGAGCATCGAAAAATACTATTTTTTACCAAACCGCCCACCAAAATTATCGTCAAGGGGATAGAAAGCAGGAGCCAAAGAGGAAAGGTGATAGGTTTAAATAAAGGAGTGTCTATACTTGCCCTGGTACAAGATAAACCGAATATATACATGTTTTCGCTACATCAACATACTAGAGAATCCCTCGAACGAATACAATTATCTATATTAAAGGAAGAAAACGAGTGAGTGAGTAAGCCGCATGGTGGAAATAAAATAGTGAAGAATTCCAAATAACAAAAGAGGAATTTTACCCCCGGAAATACTAAGAGTTATGTATACCACATTCTGAAGTACCACCAATAGACGATCAGCGATACCATGGTGACCACTATTATTGCAAGAATATGGATATGTATTTATTCGGCTGAACGACGTAAGATTGCCAATTCCGGTTGCCTATTATCCCACGCCACCAACGTAGAATATTCGTCGGCCTGCTTTCTTGCAACGCCCACAGTGCCGTAACTATTCAGGAAGGGCGAGTTGTCCAATGACCATAGTTGGCTCTTTTCTTTCAACCCAATGACTCCGCTAGCCGTAACCCACCCACTGCGCTTGCGAATAACTCTTACCTCTTAGGGCAGATAAATCGTAATCTCCTACTTTCATTTGGATGTAGTCCTTTTTGGTCATTCGTGGGGCCCCGTCGGGCTGGGTGAGAAATAATGAGCTTAGACAATGGGTAATCTAGTGGAAAGCTCCGTCAATAATCATTAATAACTTAGTCCTCGGTCTTCTTGGGGGATTCGGCCAAAATCACTCATCACAGGATTATATCGAAAACCATGTGATACATGTATAGCTCTTCTGGTTAAGTCGCCACCCCCACCTACTTGTCACATGACATTCTTATATCCAGTCTGTGCATAGGTTCACTAATGGTTTGTTTTACCATTCCCAATTCATGTGTCAACCTCGTTAGATGAGATACCGCGTGTTAAATTCGTACATGCTGTCGAAAGAAGGGATATGGAGGACCTCTACTGGGACCAGGGGTGTGCGGCCACAATAGGGAGTAGGGGGGAGGGGGGGTAAACGGGATTGGTTGTAGTTAACACATGAGCAATTGTGGCCATGTTTTAACTACCCTTCCCCTAGATAATAAACTAGTTCGAGGGGCCTGTAATCTTGTCAGGGTATGCTGCCTTTGGGTCGATCAGGGTAAAGTGTGAGCAAGCGACAAAGTTTCTGTAATGCGAGGTCGAAATCATTTGGCTTAAACACTAAAGCGTCGCCCTGAAACCCACATGAAACCACGGTGCTTGATGTGTGACCTTTAAGGGATTTACCATCACCGTTGTACCCTAGGACATATAACCTAACGAAGGCACTTTACTTCCCCCGCTAGATTTTAGTCATTCCAAGGTAGAAGAAAAATGTAAAGCGTACGGGCAAGCTAGGAAATGTTTTTATGGCTTTAAAAATAATGCTTTAGGCATTTAGATGTGCGACATTTCGCGCACTGAAGCCGATTGGTACGTACACACGGGTGGAACTTGGCGCTTGAAGACTCTTAAGTGAACAGAACGAGCGGTCATAGATACTGAGGTAGGCCATCAATTGGTGAGGTCACGTTGGGCATGTGGCGAGTAACTAACACTTTGATACCTCTCCAGCACAACTTGATGCTGGTGTGCACTAACATCAGGGTAGCATTAGTGTTATATACCCCTCTTTATCCAAGATGATCATACTTAAAATTTCGACGTTTGATTGTATGGATCCTGACGAAGGTGGTACTTTTGTCCCTAATGCTACCGGGCTTGACTTTCTTCATACACGCAACTGAGAAGAAGGAGGTGATCGAGGGAGTTTATCATTGTGGTTTTTTAAAAAAAAAACCTGCCATAATACCACACCTGACTTTTAAAATACTCCCTTGGTGAATTCCGCATGCTCGGATAGAATGTTATTTATTAGAAACCATCATATGGCTTCCCTAGGCTAATTTTTTTCCCAGCATCATGACATCTGACTGTCATGTACGTTACAAAACATTTCTCGTTTTAAATGTATTAGCAGCGCTCGTAGAAAACTTTAGAAATCAGTTAGCTAGGAAGTTGTATTGTTAGCCACCTTGTCAGGCGACTAAGACGAGCTCATAGTCGATAGTATATTTTTACTGAGCGTTGTTTGAAAGGGAATTGCCAAGCTACCCTTGCTCGGAGATTTTTCTTCCCCCCACACGCCTTAAAGTCAGTACGTTATGTAATGATGTTTAGTTTCATTGTAACGCGGCAATACGCGTGATTTTCCTAATCCCTTTTGGGCCCCTTATTCTACATCCGCACCCCTCCTGTTGGAATATACCTCGATTTAGATCCCTTGTATCGCCTATTCCATGGCTTGCCATTACCATTCTTTACTACCCCTTATTGGTTTCACCCAAGGATTCGGGATACCCATGACCTTTTTTAACCCGTCTCTTGGCACTACTAGCGGTGGCTATGTGCATTTTTTTTATTTGGTGCCTGGTGCGGAGATTGGAAACATTGGACGCTTATCCGTGCGATTTTACTTTTTCCTTTAAAAACACCACATGTGCTCGTCATTTTTCTCTTCGCTCTCTCTTGTTGGAATATTTTTAAATTAGTAATCAATAGCCCAGGTAAGTAAAGCCTACTCACTGTAGGGGTTTAATGGGGGGGGGTATGGCATATGTATATCTAGTCTTTGTAGTCCTATTTAGGTTATGCGCTCACTAGCAGTGTACAAAAGTATTACACCACACGTTTCTGCCTGTTCTAAAGGGAAAGATTGGTTCACTGTACATGTGAATCGACGCCCACTGTGGCCATTGCATTGCTGCTCTTCTTCAATAGGAATTGAAATGTACTGACCGGTAAGTCGTTAGACAGGCTGGTCTCTTTCATACTTTGCATTTCTTTAATTTTAATTCGTGTACTATACTAATCGTGTAATTTTTAATGGATAATCTCTGGTGGTGTCATCAATTCCCCCCATTAGGGTTTTTGCCTAGCTAACCTACTCGAACTCCATCCCCAGTTATCGTGTCTAGTGCACCATCCGGCAGTGTGACATAGCAGTCGTGCGTGCACAAGCTCCATACTTTCACTCGCTCATAGTTCGCCAAAGGCAGCCACGCCACTTGGTCAGCCGTCATCTTTTCCGTACGTCACGTCGTCGTTCTTTTGGTTCGCGATATACCATTAACCCCTGGTCCATTGTGGCTAACGCCATCATTCGCCGGGTTGGACTGTGAGATTGATCGTGAGGAAAAAAGCAAAGTTTTCCGAGTTCTCCAGAGGGGCATTCCAGGCAAAATTTATAGGTTTTTATCATCAGCGCTTAAAAATTTCCACACTTTCCAGGATCAATCGGTGTACAACACCTAAGCCAGCTTATATTCTTTGCCCCTACTTGCTACTACCCCTTTTTACGCCACGGACAGTGTGGAATGTCCAGTGGATCACCTCCACGCTTTCGGCTTTCGCATATATTTTTGTGCGTTGACGCATTGTACTCCTTCCGGCCCCTTGGCCTTCACTCTGTTATCGTTCACGCGAACAATTGTGGAGTTATCGCCAACTTTATGACATCAATTCTTTGCCGGTTCCCTGTTTATAACAGTTCCTGTTCGTAATCGGTTCCTAAGATTTATTTATTTTTTTGTTTGAATTTGGTCCCACTATGCCTGTAATGGATAAAGATTCTCCCACCCGCGTCCCACGACGGGGCGTTACTTTTGCTACGGGTCTAAGCGTGGGCTTGATGCTCTTGTGTTCGTATGTGTGTTACCCTGGTGTTTCGGCTCAGTCTTTTCTAGAGCACCCGGTGCGGTCTTCCCAAGTGTTGTACAAAGAAAGGGATACTTCGGCTAATCACGTCGGAGAATTACTACGTCAAAGTCGCCAATTAGGTCGTCGTGATTTCCCTTTACCCGTCAACACCCCGGTAGCCGACCCCGACATGAATGCCCCAGTCGTGGACGCTACTATCGTGAACCCCCCCATTGTGGAGCCGTCCGCCGAGCAAACCGTTGTAATGGCCTCGGCATTCAGAGAGCAAACCCACCAGTTAGTGCCTACTTCCCTGTGGGGTTCGATAAAACGACCTTACCCGACCAACACTTGGTGGCTTAACCTGGTACTAGGCAATGGTAATGGTCCTATCTCTCCCTACCCTTACGTGGTCACCGCTAACGATACGGGTATGGGGTACTCTTGCCCGACTGTTCACGACGGGTCCGAGTTTATCCACCAGTCCATCGCCAACGACTGGGTGTTACACTCCGGCTCCCTGAGTCAACGTCAGCTAGTGAGCTACGACGATTTGACCGTTACCTACCAGTGGCGCACTTCGGACGGCCAGGGTACTCTAACCTCCACTTTTGCCAAGGGATCCCCTTATCTTACGGTGCGTGTCAAGAACCTGCCATTGGCCTGGGATACCCAGCACTCGGTACTGGAGGTAGACCGATCGTCGTCGCTGCGCACGTTGGTCAAATTGAACAACGGCCAGACCTGGGCATTTTATTCCTCACAACCAGTGGAATTCGTCCAGTCGGTCCCGGACAATTTACGCTCAACCTTGTCCCTCAGTCAACCCTTTACCGGGGTGATCAGCATGGCATCTATGCCTACCGACCAAGTCCAAACGCTCCTCCCCGCATTGGACCGAGCGGGTTCCACCTACGTTACAGGTGGTTCCACTAAGATGGACTTTAGCGCCAGGGATTCCTTTGATCTCAGGTATACTTACAACACTGAAGGAGGCCGTCCCGAGGATCTGTTGATGTTAGCATTACCCCATCACAAGGACTTATTAACGAACCAGAAAAGCGTGCCCATGCCTGGTTTCCGCCCCATCAAGGGTACGATGACCGGGGTGACAGGTCCCGAGTGGACCCTGCGCTACCCGATCAACACTATATCTTGGTTTGCCCCTAATCCGGTGCGTGACCAAGACCGTGATGAACTGTCACGTCAGGTGGAAGCAGACATCCGTAGCTCCACCGAGGTAGGTCCCACGGATCCCTATTTTTTCGGCAAGGGCCTCGCCCGTATTGCCCGTCTCGCCTTAATCGCTGACCATATTGGTCGTCAGGACCTTATTCAGTCAGCGGTAGACAATTTAAAACGATTAATTGACCCTTGGCTCAAGGGTAGCAACAGTGACCCTCTGGTCTTTGACTCGACTTGGGGCGGCCTCTGTTCGTCGGCTTCCATGTTGGACCACGGCGCCGATTTCGGTAACGCCGTGTACAACGACCACCATTTCCACTATGGTTATTTTATCTATGCCGCGGCTACCATTGCCCGGTACGACTCCAACTGGGGTCAGACCAACCGTGAGATCTTGGACTTGCTGGTGCGAGACTATGCCAACCCGTCCCGAAATAGCGGATCGTTTACCCGCTTCCGCCACATGGATTTCTATGATGGACATTCCTGGGCATCGGGGCTCACCGAATTCTGGGACGGACGCAATCAGGAGAGTACCTCCGAAGCCGTCAACGCTTACTATGCCGTATACCTCTTGGGTTTGGCCCTGAACGACCAGGAACTCGCCCAACGGGGCAACGGTCTGCTCACCATGGAACTGGTATCAGCCAAACGTTACTGGCATATGACTTCCCAAAACTCGGTATACCCTCCCGAGTTTTCCAAGAAGAAAGTGGTGGGTATCCTCTGGGGTACCAAAGCTGACCATGCCACCTGGTTCGGAAGCAATATCGAGTATATTCATGGAATCCAGGCGTTGCCGATTGTACCCGTGTCGCAGTCGTTACTCACCAAAGATTGGATTAGTGAAACGTACGACATCCTGGAACAAGCTGTGACCCGTACCCAGGACCCCGTGGCTGACGGTTGGCGTGAGTATTTGTACATGATGCAGGCGGTAGTGAACAAGGATACCGCCCGGGAGAGATTGCGTGCTATCCAAAACCACGACGATGGTAATTCTAGGAGCAATACTCTGTATTGGCTAGCTACCCTGTAAAGTAGCTCGTTTCCAACCAGTGGAGCCGGGGGTAGATGCTTGTTTTGTGCTTGCTTTGTTTCACACGAATTTCGGAAGACCTTTGCTAGAGTTTTCACAGCCGAAGCCAACGGTAGTTAATATTTTTATTCGAGGAAGTACATAGGAACACATGCTTATTCGGGAAGCAAGCGTGACTACGTGCCCAGATACATTAGTATTATTCTGGCGTCGTTTCCCTTCCTATTTCTAATCAGACTCTAATTCCGCACACCTGAAGTTTCTGCATCATTAATGCTTTGAGCGTACGGATTTTCTTTTTAAATTTTTATGTTCTCTCTAGCAAACTGAAAAATGTTTTCAGACACCTCACGAGACTCGTTCGTTTCGGATGGGATTCCCTTTCTTTTTTTTTGCTGTATATAGACTAGAATGATCATTCCTAGAACCTAGTTTCACATATGTTGATAGTGTCGGACTACAGGACTTTATTTCGTTATTTCTGATAAAGTTTCGTCCCTCTATAGTGTAAACCACCTACTTTTCATCTAGACTGTTTTCTTCCATTCATTTCCTTTTTCTACGAATTTGTTGTCATATTACCCAGGTTAATTTTTGACGGTTTTTTTATAGATGTATCTGCGGTACAATCCTCTGAGATATGGTTACCAGTGGAAATTAGGTAGTGAACGGAAACTAAACAAAGGGTACTTTGGGATTCCAATAATCAAGTCAATAAACATCATATGATGGAAACATCGACCGTGTTTTCCAAAGCACGAATAAATGCCATGAATCCCCAGGAGAGTCAATCACAGGCAAGTGGCCTGGGAACACGGGAATTCCTCAAAGGATATTAAAAAGTGGGTTAGTGGTTGTTGGCAACAAGGGATTAGTACCCACGGGTTCTGATAAAACCCATACTTGCCAAGAGCGCGGGGCTAAACATTTATCCATTCTGGAAAAAATGCAATCTCTGGGCTATAGGTTTCCTAATTTCTAAAACCAGCCAACAAAGGGTGACGTCCGAAATGGGGAACTAATATGACAATGGAGAGAATGATGTCAATATTCTTCCAACAGAAAACCCATATGATGAATGGTAGGAAAGAGAGGGGATGAGGGCCACCTCAACTTATCTGTTTTACACGAGTCACAATGAATAAAAGCTAGTTGATATCCATAAAGGAGAAGAAAGGGTCACTAGGGTCCGAAATGTAGCGAAGTAGCAGGCGATTGAGTCTCCTAAAGAAAATTCTCAGCTGAGCTTGGGTTTGCTCTTCTTCCTCATCCTGTTCATTTCCCCGATCCGCAAATCTCGCGGCACAGATGGAGCACTCCGTTTCGGTGTACGAAACCATAGGGTTTAACTGCTTTCTGCAGGTGCCATCGGGTCTGCGGTGAGAACAGGACTCCAAAACCACCCGCAAATGCCCACAGTTGCTATTTAGTTCCAAGCCGATAAAGCACATGGTTCTGCTCCCTGGACGTTGGTAATCTCCGAAAAGAGGAGTGGGGAATGAGAAACCACCAGTTGACTTGTGAAAAGGATAACAGGAATGCGTGGCGTGGTACACGAGTTTGGATCACTCCCACGGTACAATATCCGCAATGCGGTGTAGATCATAAACGATGATACTGTATCGGCAACCCTATGCATTCAGTGAGGCAGTCCACAAAAGGAGGAATCCAAGTTTAGCAATGACGTGATTTAGGGTAAACTGTCGGATAGCCAAGAAGTCTATTAGTCTCTGGGTCACCTCTGGCAATCAATCGCCGGAGGGATTATACGACACTGAAGCGGTAATAATATAGCATACAGGAAATCCTAAACGAGGATCACGTTCCAGGGAAACACGACAGGTGGTCATGAAATCAAAGGACGTCATGTAACGAGAAAATTTAAAGACGGAATCAAGTACACACGATACAGCAAAGAAAACATGGCGAGTCAAAACATGACTTTTATATGGAGGTCGGCAAAGTAGTATTTTTGGATGCAAGTAGGAAGGAAGGAGTGGTAGGGGAAAGTACCACCTGAGATTAACCGGAATCCCGCTGTTGACCATCGCGATGTACAGTTTGTAGTTACAACATATGTTTATTTTGCTCAAAGACAATGGGGGAGAGTATACCGCCAACATATTTTGATTAGCGTTAACGCTGCTCGCCTACATTTTTCCCAAGCCATCAAAACGTAGGCATGACCTCTATTACGCTGGAGGCTTGGCCATTTGAGATTTTCCACGAATGCTTTTCACCTGTTTAACCCCGAAAATATCACCACTTCCTTATATCGGTAATGTGACCCCAGTGTATACCAACAAACTGCTAAGAATTCTTCCTTGGTAAATGAACACAAAGAAAGAGCTTTTTGTTGTACCGAAAACGGCTAACGTGTGTGACTAGCTTCCGTAAAGAGTGACACCCAGGTAAGATACAATTAGCTAATAACTAGAGAGGTTCGTGGAAGGAGTACTCTCATGATAATAAATAGTCAACCACACTATTATTGGCCTCGCAAAGAATGTAATCTAAAACCATATACACAGATTCCTATACGCTAAAACAACTCTAATATGAACAACCCAATGTTTCTCTGTTCGTCCTTAAAATTAGTTTACGAAAACTCCGCCAAACTCTGGGAAATCTGGGTTAATCCACCTTCAATTTCTTCCAGTTGCGATTTCGAAAGGCTCAGCTGGTCATACAATTTGGTGGCCTCCCATTCGACACACTCCATTTCGAACCTGGCTTTGCGCACCCGTTCTTGAATGACCGCCTCTTCATTGATTAGCCGCAAGTGCTCTTTTTCATACGTACGGGCCTGTGGACATAATCAATGGAATCCAGGTTATTATGGGTTTACGAAACCATCAGCAAAAAAATTGCAATGTAGAACAGAAATAATTACGTTAAATTAGTATAATGTAACCTTGACTCGTGTTCAGGCTTGCTTACGCAACGTGCTAATGGGAAAATATATCCACTGCATTACCAGAGCATTGGTGGACTATCGCCTTAGCCTACTTACCTCGTTTTCTACACTGACTGTTAACTGGTCTATGGAATGAATGATGGGATGTTTGGGTAATGGGGACAAAGAACGCGTTGTATTGGCACTATAGTGGTTGGTCCTGGAATGGCGCCCGGAAGAAGATTGTCCATAAGAGTGAATACCGTGATGGCTAGGGTAAGTCTGGGAGTAAGGATGGGCAGAGCTACCGTCCCCGACCGGGGTGGCTAGATCGTGGGTCTGCGAAATCGGATGGTAATGACTCGGGGTGATCGGTGGAGGTGGTGGAGGGGGCGAAGCTGGAGGCGGGGGAGGTGGTGGCGGAGTGAACCTCAGTGCTCCGCTGTCAGCACCTGATGAGGTTACCGGGTAGTACCCCGACGAGCGGCGCGAACTGACCAACGGAGGACGATCACCCGCTCCGTAGGGAGACACAGGGTGCGAAACGGATGGTCCATAATATCCCCCAGGTGAGCGCGATCTCCGGGAGGTTACGCGGGACGCCGGTACACTACCACCCATAGTAGGTAATGGAGACTGTCGAGACGGGGCTTCCCCATAAGGTGGACGCACGTGAGAAGTAGGGGACGAAGAGCGTAGACTACCCCTGACATCGCCACTACTTGCGCTGTGGCGTGCGTGACCCGATGTGTCTAGGCGCCGTCGGTCACGGTAGGAATCATAAGCACTATCCGTCCCCTCACGAATGCGTCGTTCGCGATCGTACCGACTCCGTTCAGAATCCCGAGTAGACCAACTATCGTACTCCCGACTACGTTCTCGCATGGAGTCACCTCGCCGGCTATCGTCCCGCCGGCGCTCCCGGTCTCTTTCACGTTCGTAAGTGCGACCTCGTTCATAGTTACGATCACGTTCATAGCTGCGTTCCCGGTCACGATCAGCACGTCCCCGTCCACGGTCCCGTTCTCTATCTCTATCCCTGTCTCTATCTCGGTATCGGTCACGGTTTCCATCTCTGTCTCGACTATCGTCATAATCATGCCCACGGTCTTCTACCCGGTATCGTCTACGGTAGTCCTTGTTGCGATCCCGCTCTTGATTACGGTCACCTGCAAGCTTCGATGGATACGTACCACTTCGTTCGCGAGAATTAGGTCGGGAGTAATCTTTCTTTGTCGGTGGTTCTGGGCTAGAATTACCGGACCACTCCCCTGGTTCTTCTTCCGATTCTTCTACGGGATCGGTGGTGGTTGTCATTGTCGGGGCCGCCGTCGTTTCGGGTGATATGCTTTTGGTTGTAGTAATATAAAATTACGTTTCCAATGGATCCGTCAAACTCCTCCCCCACGGAAAATGGGAGGGGGGGGTACCTTGTTCTAGAGATTAGAAGGGATGTCACTCTATGATCAACGGCATATGGTTTGGTTTCCCATGTACAAAAAGAAAGAAATAAAGAAAGAAAGGGACACCATGCCACGTTTACTACACCCATCAACAGATACGGAAAGACACGCTGAATATGCTGTCAAGGTGTTTTCACTTACCTCATGATATCGCTATTACGGGATGGTCTCTCAGATTCATCCAATTCACCACTAGACGCGGTGGACCGAGGTGACGAAAGTAGCGGTGCTGCTGTCTGACCGTGATTCGAAGGGGAAGATGGTCGTTCGTTCTGACCAGCTGGTTCTTTTCGTTCGTCCATATTGGTAAAAACTTTATAAATAAAAAAAGTAAGAGCGCCAGGCTCAATGCAAGTTACAATTAATATTCATATACTGGAGAGTAACTAAAAGGAAATAAACATGCAAAGCCCAAATTGACCAAGCTTAGTAACCTGTTACACGTAACTCTGACCAATAGTAAGAGTTACCAACCAATGTACCCAAGGGAACTGGAAAATCAAAGGACATGCGGATTTCAAGACTGAATAATTAGTTTTGGTTTGGAGAATCATAAATCTCAGTAGGTTTAAGTTCTCCCTGCTATTTGCACACTCTACTCATAGTCAGCTTTACGTTAAAAGCGTAAAAATGAACATGGCTGATAATGTATCCAGGAAAGCAGTCCATATTCATACAGTAAAGTGTTGTATTCGTTGAGATAACATTAAGGATTTTTTTTATATCATAATTTGAAATATCATGCGAACATTAAACATTACAACATTGAAGTAAAACCATATAAGAAGCTGTATGATTAAAAGATATGCGTAGAGTAGATTGCACAATGCCAGTCTTTTTTTTTTCTTCATTACGAGGTATAAACACTGCCAAGAACTGAAACCAACCTCTTTACAAAATCAAGTGGGGGGGGACGTATTAGTACAAATACCACGAAAATTAAGCGTAGAAGGGTACCAGAGCATTAGGAAAAGAAAAATCAAAGTTGCATTCCCAGTCTCCAGACGTGATTAGAGGGAGAGCGAGGCGAAGTATTATTAGGAAGTAATAAAGATCGGTAAATTTTTTTTTAAAAAAAGAGACGAAATTATGATTTTGGTTATTAGCCGTGCCTAGCACTCAGTTCGCATACGGAATAAAGAGAGGATGGATGAGAACGTGGCTAGTGGTGACTAGGAGGCATGGTTTGCGGATTGGGAATAACCAAGTGGAACAGGTGCGGCCAACTTAACCTCCGGTTTCCACTTTTAGGGCGGATAGATAAACTGGGAATACTACGCTTGCCTCTGAGGTTCGGTGGTTCCGCCGGATAAAGCTGTTGAACAGCTGCGTGACTGGCGAGTGGAGGTTGGCCAACAGCAGTCGGTGCCAAGGGTACTTCAACATAGTGGTTTCCCCCTCTGGAATTATGGTCCTGACCTGGCATCTTGACGATTGCCGGGCCTCCGTGGTTAGGCCACAGGTGCGGGGGAAACGATTCTGCCTGGGTGTTGTTGGGGTAGACCGACGGTTCCGGAACCGTGCTCACCGAACGGGTCACTTCACCTGCTGATTTGGAAATGAGGCTATGTTTGCTAGTCAAAGGACGTAAAAATGACAGTGCTTTAAACCGCTGAGTCAATTTGAGGCCCGCCGGACTAAAACGACTGTGGTTGTCATCCAGATTCGTGGGTGGGGGTAATAACGAATGACCCAACGGTGGTGGTTGTGGAGGTAGTACTGACGTATTCCCGTAAAGGCTACTAGATGAGCGTTTAGATTTCAACATGTTACGAAACCCGGAAAATCCACTCAAACCCTTGCCTGTCCCAGCACTCAAGTAGCCTGCCGAGTAGGGACTAACGGGGTGTTGCGGTGGTTTGATGGGATTCAAGGTTGTGGCCGAGCCCACGGAAACGTGACGTTGTACGGGAACACCTTGAAGAGGTTCCAACACAGCGCTTTGTCGCTTGGAGTGGGCAGCGGAGTTGGTTGCGGTGGTGGTGGCTTCCATCCCGCTGTGGGTGCTAGGGAAGCAGGGGCTGTTGGGTGTAGTGGGAGTACGAAAATGGTGGGACGGGGAAGGTTTGACGCTGATAGTACCGGACGAGGATGGAGCACTTCGGAAAGAGGTGCTGGAAGGTTTACGATATAGTTTAATTTGGGACGACGGCGTGATCTTGGTGTCACCATTGGTGGGTGTTACGCAGGCCGACGCTGGTGAATAGGTGCGGTTGGGGTGAAATTCGGTGCGTACTCCACTAGTCGAACCATGACTCGCAACAACAGGTGGTGGTATACCGTGGGTGGAAATGGTCAATTTTCCTGAAGCCACTCGGGGGGCCTCTGTTGGGTACAGATGACCCCCCACCCGAGGATTGGGGTGAACAGCACCGTTTCCCTTTTTTGGGGCCTCTTGTGATAACCCTGGCGGGGGAATCGATGTGGTTCCCATTGTAGGGGCCGTCGCCTGATCCACTTTTTCGCCACGTCGCACAATAGGATTGTCAATCACCTCGGCCATCAACGAAAACCCCATATCTTGATAAGTGTGCCATAAACCAGTGCGTTGCCAGTGGGACTGCAGCTTTTCGTCAATAATGGCCACAAATTCGCACCACTGGTCACGTGTCACACTAAGTCGGAAGTTTAAAAACACCAAAAATTCCATTTCCATTTGGTTGACCTCGCCCAAGGTAAACAGACCTTGGCTCACCGTCACCCACGAACGGTTGTGGTAGGCATCATCATAGAGGTACTTGGTAGCGGTGATAAGAGCGGCCAAAATAAGACGATGTCCTGCCCCTGGTGAACCCTTGCAGGATGGATGGCGTTGCTTTAATCGACACAGGTAGATAAGGGCGGTGATTATAGCGGTCACGGGGGTTTGAGTGCGGTGCACCACGGAACGGATAAAGGAGCTCAAAGACGGCAGATTGTTGTTGGATTGACCTTTACCCGTGGTGGATTGCTTGTCGGTTTGCGGTGAACAGGAAAACAGCCAATTTACCATTTGTTCCGCAATGGCTATGACGTCCGCCCGAAGGTTGTTTTGAAAAGCGCGCCGCTCCGTGGTCCATTGGTGAGTATCTTTGCTCTGTGACATGACAGGACCAGTGGCCACCCGCGAGGATTTGGAGGAATAAGGGTTATACACCTGTGTAACCATAGCGACCAGTGCGGTACGGTCGGATGGATGTGGTTGTGAAACCAATGTGATGATGGTGGCGATAAAACAGACTCTTTGGCTAAGGGACGGAAAAGGGGGCCGTTAAAGCTGAAGGAAACGAGAGCAAGGCAGGGTGATGGTAAGGTGAAGAAAATGAGTAGAATTTACAGGAGTCAGGCAATCAATGGGATAAAAATGTACCCAAGAACAACGTAGACCCCTTATTATAAACTCTGCGCTAGTTCGTTGAGAGTAGCTACACAGAAATACTATCCGTCAATTCGTTTGTGGTGATAGAAAAGAATAACGCAGAGCCAACAAAGACCTGGCAATAAAAGCGACTAAAGACTAAACTGGACAAGGTGGAAAACAAGGGATTTTAAAGTAGAAATAAAAAAGATGGAAATGAAGTCTACGATAAGATGACAATACAATGCAAATTTTTAGAACTTTTAAAGAAAAATGGCAAAGCTGGCTAAACGGCGTGAATTTAATAATTGCGTTAAACACGCTCTCACCGTATAGACAATATAAGGGCTAGGACGAACACCTCCTGACGAATGTAGTGGAAGCAGTCAACTACGCGTCAAGGACGCACTTACACACTATAATTGTCAAAAGAACGGAAGGAACAAATCAACCGATCGGTCCCCCAGTGATGAGTATGCAGAACGTGCTGAAAGGTTGCCAAAACTGCCCCCCAAAAAAATACCAGTTAAATTCGACACCACACGTGAATGAATGTCACTGTTTGGAAAAAATTCACCAGTCCATTCAATAAGCCGAAACACTAGACTGTTCGTTCCAAATATAGTACCAGATAGAATAAGGGGTCGTGGCTAGTGTTGGACAGTGTGTATTAGGTATGTGTTCGTTTCCTATAAGAAATAACAATAGGCCTACAGCGAAAACGGGCTTTTTTATACCCATTTAATATAAAGAGTGAAAAATGCAAACGCATTAGACATGAATCGCACTAGCGTTCACCGGGATGCGCTAAATTGGTAGCTTGAAAAAAAAACGAGAAAACAGCAATTAATAAGAAATATGAAAGTGTAATAAAAATATCCAACTTTGAGGATGTCAGAATTACCAGGCGGTTTCCGGGCCACTCTTAATGTTATGTTATGAATATCAAATGCTGGGAATACTCGTTAAACCGAGTTGTCACAAAATCAGTATGCAGGTTTAAGATGCAAAGGACCATGTGTAATATAACGGGCGGAGTTTAAATAATAATGCATGGCCGAATTAAAAAAAAAATAAAGGAACAGGAATAAACCGCACGAGGACAGGGTGGACTATTAGGGTTTATATACCAGCCCCATTAAAATTGTCCCTTATCACGTAAAAAAAAGGGGGGGCATATCCATAAAGGGGGGAAAGTTCGTATAACGAAAGTGGTTTCCCAACCTATAGTGATAGGGTCAATGGATGGTATGAGTTCAGCCACAATTCGGGAGAGGAACGACCAACGGGCGCAAAGGAGACTGCGTGTCACCATCGGTGGTGCTTACAAAGGGATAAAAGAGGGAGGGAGATAGAGAGAGCCACCCAAGTACACCACACTGTCCGATTGGAAATAAACCTAGTGTAATGCGACCTCTTCTCCTATAGGAACGGGGAGGGAAACTAGAAAAAAATTGTAGCGAAATTTATGAGACGCATAATACGAAGGTACAACCAACACACCAGCCAAGCAAGGGGGAACATGGGCAAGATTCTGACGGTCTATTGAATGAGACGGGCTGCGGCTTCCCCAATATTTCACCCAACTGGCAGTTATTATTGTGGGTCGAAGGGGGAGGATGGCAACATTGTGGGTGCGAAATTTTCTTGTATTTCTATTTAATACAATTGCACTCCTGGTGAGTTCGGTTAACCCCCTCTCATATGCCCCCTTTTTAAAAAAAAATTATATCTCTTTCCTCTCCTCCTCTTTGATGACATCCCCCCAATCGAGTGTACGATATAACGTCATTGTGTCACCTACAGTGGAGTATTGCCGTTGGGAGAGCCATAAATCCATCTAGGGCGATGGTGATACAGTAATGAGCCGCAAAACACGTCCCTCCCCGCCTTGCGGCTTTCCGACCGCGTGTTCTTCTATGTTGACTAAGGTCCAATGGCCTAGCAGGTATAAATTTTTCACGGCTTCGTAGGACTTCCTTTTAGATATTTGCACATCGCGGTTTGGGAAATTGGCGACACCAACGAATTTATCCTCTTGCGGAAATAATGAGAGCATGCCCATATGTTTCCCTTTTGTGTTTAGTAAATCAGGCTACAAGTGACCCGGAAGAGATGACGATACAGTATACATTTCTAAAGTAAATTTCCGGACTTGTTTTTCCGATACAATACGTCTTGATACAAGTGTGCGTTGCGATATGATCGTTGCAGGGCTTGGAATCTGGCACTTTGTAACAATTCATCCGAAACCAATAATATTATTCACCGATTCCTTTGTTGTAAACACTAAATCTTTGTATTAAATGTCATCCCTACTGTAATCGGACTCATTACGTTTTTCTTTGTTTTTGTTGTTGTTTTTATTTATTTTATTTACATTGATTTTATTGGTGGGCTGTTTCCCAGTACAGTCGACCCTGGATTATCCTTGGTATGAGTCACGCCGAGCCACGGATCAGTAGGGCCAGTAATCCCCGTGGACTCCAGGGTCGCTTTCGTTTCGTTTAATACCTCTATGGTAGAGAATGCCGTATTTTTACTTCATGGCGACCCTTTCCCCTCACTCGCATGTGAACCAACTGGTGTCGCGTTCGTTATGGTTCTAGCTTTCACAGGTTATTGCTACTGCTCGTGACGGTGGTTGTAATGATAATTTAGATGTTACCTCTCTTCACCCCAAGTGAATTGACAGATTTTTCCGTCTCGCTTTCTTTACCGTCCTCATCCTCTCGGGGATGAGCCCGAAATGTACCCATCACTGCGGTGTGCCCCTCCCCCAACGGGACTACTTTGCGAACTTGGCAGGTCAATTTGGAAGAACGATATCAGTGTGTTTCAGATGTACGAAGACAGTCCATTAAGGCGGACTTTTCCCTCTCCCCAACGCAAGTTAGGTTTGGTGGATCCACTCTTATTTTTATATTTCACGTACACTGGTAATTATTATGATGACCTACTCAGGATTATAAACTATAGGGTGAGTTCGTTTAACGCCTGACAGGCTGAACACGAACTAGGAGTACTGTCAACCCCATATTCCTGATGAGAATTTCGAATCTCACTTGATTATTTAATTTTTATTTCGCCACCGCGATGAAAAGGTTACCATAAATATTGAACGGTGTACGGTATTTTTACTTTGAGCCCATTTTTTGCTATAACGGCCATCGGCTACCCTTATGATTCAGATATCATCACATCTGTCGTCACTCTATCTAATCCCCAAAAGACACACTGGGTTTACTAAGCCACATATGAAAAATTGAGGCAGTTAGCTCACACGCACTCTAGTTAAAACGACCCAAAAAAAGCCCCTAATGACCCCCCCCCAACTTTTAAGATTTTAGTATTGGGAAAGCATTATTATTTTTTTTGAAGGTATTTTCCTTCGGACTCACCATGCTTTATTCTCCCATTTGGATTCCGCTTTCCCCTCCCCAGTCGGCCTATGGTGATAAGGTGAAGCACGTGTAACGCACAAGGGAAAAGGTGGCGTCCTTCCCATCTACTCAGCTGACCCGGTAGATTAGTCCAGGGATTGTTCGTTAGAATTGTATAACAGCGGAGGTCGAAATGTGCATTAGTCGACAAGGGACCATGTAAACTTGGAGTAGGGACTTTCTTTCTTTTCCCCGCACATGAGTGAATATTTTCGTAGAATTGAAATCAGTAAAAAAATAGGTTTTAAAAAGAAAATTCTTTGGGATATTCTAATTGACGCAGGGTGCCACTAATCACAAGACGAATGCGTAATACCAATGTTGCTATGGTTATTTCTCGTCCCCTATTTTTTTCCATTTGGAAAACTCCGTTATA
Organism: Dispira simplex; assembly: GCA_027478255.1. NCBI lineage: Eukaryota > Fungi > Kickxellomycota > Dimargaritomycetes > Dimargaritales > Dimargaritaceae > Dispira > Dispira simplex. The sequence continues at coordinate 14,048 of JAOPJG010000214.1, read as the reverse complement.
AACTCACCTTTAAACAGAGACTGGAAAGGTCACCTGGTGAGTAATATTTTCATGGACACATGGCCTAGTCATTGGCTGTCAAGCACAGTGGAGAAGGTGTTACACATATTCCATGGGACCCTGTGTATACGTTCACTTTCCCCTCGCTATAATATCAACACATCTTGACATTGTAGTAGTGTGCAGCCAGGTAGAATGAGTAAAAGGAAAAAGAGCAAAGGGAAGCCACTGTCGAGTGAGTGAGATGTTGGATGTACACAGGAGCATCGCGATAGTATGTTGGAAATAGGGTGCAATTTTCCTTGTTCCTTTTTTCCTCCCCTCCCCTCAAAAAAACAATTAAACAACATCCATAAAATTAATAACGCAGACCATTTCTACTTTCCTTACTTCACTTTTGAGTTGGTATCCACTATTCCATCCCCAGTTGTTGTTTTTTTCCTCGATTATTTCAATTGCTTTATTTTACTTTTTTTTTGTCCATTCCCAAGTCCAGCATTGAACGTACAAGAAATTTTTCCATTTCACAATGTCCACCGACCACTCCCCACAGCCCACTCCCGATTCACCCCAACCGTCGGTAGTTCAGGACATCATCGACTCCGCATTCCAACCGGGCATTAACCGGGGTCTCTTGGTAGCCCTCAACTTTTCTTTCGTAGCGTTGCTCATCTCGTTAGGTTTTCTTGCCTTTATGACTGGAGGAAATTTCCACGCGGTGTTTCTATTTGTGATTTCGGCGGCTTTATTCGCTGTTATGCAATAGTAAGTATCTCATTACACCTTTCGGCTTGGTCAAGTCTAAAGGGTGTCGATAATGGTAAAGGTTCCTGGCTGGCTGTTCGAATGACAGAGAATACCTCATGACAACTTGTAGCCCTTCACTCTCTCACACATACTAACGTTTACACCACCCCCACTGTTGATATGTATAATTCCTACTGCTGGTCCTCTTTGTCTCGTAGTTTTATCCACAGTGTTATACCCCATATTCCAGCTACGCCTATTGAGGTTACCACCAAGAAAGAGGATTGATATCCCAATCGCGTACAACACGTACCATATGCGGATCTCTCGTTTTCCACCCCTTAGTGTATTGATATTAATATTATCCGTGACAACAACATCGCGATGAATCCCTTTGATGACGAATTTTTGTGACATGGAGTGGTTAGACAAATGTTGCAATTATACCAATTTAGATAATCGTTTTCCATATTTTTCTTTTAAAAAAAATTTAATCACTTGGTGCCTGCGACCAACATGTGTGTTATGAATATATATATATATACTTGAAAAATTGGACTACCCTACCAACGTAGGGATATAAAAAGAGAAAGAGAAATATGATCTTAAAATTGAGTGAGGTGAAAATAACCCAAAGGCGCTCCAAGTGAGATGAATAGTGTAAGCGATAATAGCGACAGGAGTAGTCAATTCATTTTTTTTCCTCACCTGACTTTCACCCACCTGTCGCCGTAATACAGCAAACTACAGGAATAGAAATAAGAATAACAATATAAAAATGACTGATTATATACTAATTTGAAAAAAAAAGTACAGAATACAACTATCGAAAAAAAAAACCAACACAAATGGCTAAAATCCCAAACAATCCCCACAAAGCAGACTAAATACTGATATCCTCCCTAATCTAAAATTCATCACGAATCAGTACGTTTTACGGTGGATATTATTCGTCCTTCCTATCGGTAGCAATTTATACACCCTTTGGGGTTCGGTAAGCGAAGGGGTAGCCACGCAATGCATAGAATTCGGGTCGGTACACAAACTACTCGAATTCCCAGTGATAATAATTTGCTCACATTGTCCCGTTTCCACATGGCGTACTTCGATGAAGTTGGGACTAAACGCCAGAATGTACGGATACCACAACGAAAACGAGGTGGGTTCCCCTTCCCAATGGATGACCCAGTGGGGACGCGCCCGTTGGCCATTTTTGTTGACGTAAAAAGCAATCTCGTCGTAACACAACAAGAAATCTCCACACTGTAATTTGAAAATGGCAGTCGGTCGGATATTCTCCCGTTTGCGTACAAAATTGAGCGAGTCGTCTTTGGGATCCAGCAATTCCTGAGTATCTCCCGACACGGGGTCCACAATTTCAAAGCCCTTTTGACAACCCACAATAATAAGGGCCTTGAACAAGTGCAGGGAATAGGTCTCGGAAGGAATGTACAATTCACGGAACGGTCGCAAGATTTCGTGTCCGCCACGTGGGAATAATCGACCCAGGGATTTATTACGCGGGATCTGGTTCGGCGCCACCGGTTCATCCGATTTAATACTGGTGGAAATTGGCCCCGATCGCACCGAACACACCAACACCCGGTTTAGACACAGTCCGGCCTTGAAAAACGTGACATGGGAATGTACCTTGCGACCTTTGGCATTAACCGCCAATGTAGGATTCAAGGCTTCCAAGGGATAAGCCCACAAATTACGGTCCTTGTCGGCCAGGATGAAAAAGATGTTGTACTCTTCCAAAATATCGATTTGGTGTACCTTGTCCTGTGGCAATGGTAACTTTTCAAACGAATCCGGGTCGTTATTTAATCCTATGTAAATACCGTGGTCCGTCCCGATCGCCACTCTACGGTTATGATCAAAAGTCACCGACGTATTTACCTTTTCGTACAACGGGAACGTCCTGGTGGCCAACGGAACCAATTCAAACTTCATGTTTTGTCGAGCCTTGATGTCGCGTTGTTTGAGAATGTTATCCAACCAGTCCTGACGTTCCATTGCGGTGTTTGCGTACAACGTTTGGCTGCTTCCGCGTCTTCCCAAATGGGTCAGAATAATAGGGAAACCCACCCGGGCCGAAGCGGCATTATTATTATCGGCAGCTCCTACCCCACCGGCGCGTTGCAGGGGATGATTAGGTAGATGGGTAGTCGAACTAAACATCGAATTGGCGATACCCAACGGTTTAGACAATCCTGATCCACTTCCACCACCCCCACTATTGCGACTGATGGCCCCTGTCACCGACGGCGGATTAGGGGCGTTGACCAACCCGGCCGCATGGGAATCCATAGGATCATCGGGAATAGTAACCGTCAACAGTTCCAACGGAATAGGTCGCTTAAATATTTTAAACTCCGGAGGTTCACCTTCCCGAGTCTTTTTACGTTTGGCCATCAAAAACATGTGATCCAATAGATAACACGTCAATTCGCCCGTGTCCACATTGGACCGTCTCTTGAGCGCCCCGTGTCGCAACAATCGACGTCCGTCTTGTAACAAATTGAGATCGTTTAGATCCGACGGTTTACATTGCAACTGTTCGCTCAATTTTCCCAAATCGACCTTGTTCTGGGCCTCTCCAGTTTTTACATCGATTTCTTTCAAGAGTTTTTCAATGTACGCTTCGGCCTCCTTCAGGGTCTTTTGGTCGGGATGGTTCTCGGGCGTGGATTTCAAGATGGCCTTGATTAATAATGGATAACGTGCCAAACGGGCAGTGGGCCGGGTAAGAAAACTTTTGATGGGCAACCGGCGGGTTTCGGGTAAACTCCGTTGCTTTTCCAAAAACTGTTCAAGTCGCTTATTACGGTGAATTTCCACCTCCAAAAAGTGTTGGGCCAACGTCTGATACGCGCCATATTTCAAATAGGGTATAAACTGATTCACGTGGTATTTGAGTACATCACCCACTTGACTCACTACGTAATTGACCGATTGACGACGGAGCAGGTCGTCCCGGAGTTGCTTGTTGAGTTTGTACAAATCCATCACGTTGTAAAAAATGGCAAAAATGAATTTATCACGCTTGTCTTCGGCTATCAGATCTCGGTGTCGGATGGGTTTGATGTAACACTCGTTCATCACTTCAATGTCCCGGACGTAATCACTTTCGGTTATGATTAATTCAAAAATAGCCTCTTGACGTTTGTGCTCTTTCTTACTCACCGAATCTACCACGTGTTTGGGCACTGACATTGCCCAGAACCGATTTTTGGCGTCACTCTCCGCCACCGCCAAAGCCAACGTTTGACTCACTTCAGGATTTGCGGACATCCGGGCACGGGCACGCTGTTCTAAGCTGCGGGGACAGGTAATACTGTAGCAGATACGATCGACGGAACAGGTAGGCGAATAACAGTCGGCCAGCGGGGTGAAAACTCCCGTGGGAAGGTACGATGTGGACTCGGTACGAGATGGCACCTCGGTGGGAGCAAACAGCGTAATATCCGAATGCGTGTCGTCGTCATCTCCCGGGGAGGCGATTTGGCGGGACAGCGGGATTAATTCGTGAAACATGTACAACTCGTCAGAACTGTCACGCAGTCGGGCCGTATATTCCACATGGTGGAAAAATCCGTGGGCGTCCATTGCCCGACCGTATAACAGGGCCAGATTACGATCGGTTGCGTGAATAATGGCAGAAATGACGTCTACCGCTTCAATCCCTGTGAAACACACTGGATATTCGGTAGTACCTCGAATGTGGGTACGTAATGGTACCAACAAACGGAATGCATCGGATACCCGTGAGAGCAAGGCCGGGTATACCGGTGGGATAGCACGCGGGGCAGGTAGGGTATAAGGCACAGACCGAGCCGAGGACATGGACATACTTCGTCGGTTGGACGTGCCCACTGTGGCGCTCGGCTGCGACAAGGTCATTTCTCCCCCTACGGTACCCGAGTAAGTTACAATTTGCGGTAAAGGTTTGGCATTGTTGGCACCTACACGTACTGACTGACTGCCCACCGCCGCACGTTGGACAGAAGAAGTTCCTACGGGTACCGCGGAATCGGTTTTACGTCGGGTCATGGGTACCTGCGGAAGAGCACCGGCCGAGTCATTCGCCTCTTCGAGCATACCACCATCTGGGAGGTTACCAGCCCCATCCTGTTGACTCGACGTGGTCCAGTTTGCCACGGCGGAATCCCCTGACCCAATGGTCGACATAGTGGGTCCCTGGGCCTTTGGACGGGTCGAACCTGCCTGACCATCGTGCACGGGAGCATCCCCTTCGATTTCCAAGGTGATTTGGTCCAGCTGCTGGGTTAGATACTGTTGATGGTTATCTTGTGTCAGGAGACCCATATGACCAGCCGGTTGGTTAGCCGGAGGATGGGATCCTGGTGGGGGTGGTTGCCCCGAGGGACGTACGGCATGATTAGTACCGGCCGGGTAACCAGGACGGACCGGTTGAGGATACGCATACCGGGAGGCATGTGTATATGCCGACTGGGAGGTATGCATCGACATCGGGGGACGTTGCCTAGGGTGAGCATAATGATGTGGAGTATAGTTGGATCGTAGCGACATGGACGAGGTGTTATAATGACCATGGTAGGGCTGCCCCGGAGGATAAGTAGGGGCAGGCCGAGACCCTGGCGCACTAGTATTAGACCCGTACAAGGGTTGCGGGTGTCCCGAAGGACGGGAAGCGGGCGACTGCCTTGACGCTACTGACATGGGGTCCATACCAGCTGGATACCCCTGCTGCTGTTGGACATCGACTGAGCGAGGAGGGTACTGGTTTTGTGGGGGCACCACGGAAGGAGTAGACTGAGAAGAACCGCCACGACCGGGTATCGAATAAGGCTGGTTAAAACGTTGGGTATAGCCACCATAGTCCACGGGTCCGCTACTTCTCACACCTTGGGATTGTCCTTGCGGGTCGAACAGTGCACCGGTCGAACCACCTGGCGATTGGTATTGTGGATGAGGAGCACCTGACGGACCTGAGGTGTAGCCACCCGGTGCCGACGGAAGTGGGGCACCGTAAAATGTTGAAGATGGGGATAGATGACTGTATTGCACGGGTGGGGCGCCTTGCCGGGTGGACGTTGGTGGGATGGACTGTTCGTGCGGCATGGTCCACCGGATAGCCAAGAAAACAACTCGTTGCTCTTGTTGTAGGAGGAGTAATGCCCTTTGGGTGACGAGGATACACGCACCAGTCGTGCGTTGGATGTTGAACTACCGGGATCCGATGGGGGAGGGGATGTAGATACTAGACTTAAGAAAGAAGGTACCTGTTTGTGTGTGTTTAGAAAGGTAAATTGACAGGAGAACAGACAGTCCGAAAAAGTGAGTTATTAACAACGACACAGAACGTGGATCCAAGTGTAAAAAGGGGATACTAGAGGTCGAGATTCACAAAAACCAACAAGTATGCAAATATGAAGTGGCTCAGTTGGTATAAATTAAAAAATACAGAAAAGAAAAAGAGTAGAGCGAGTTGTAGAACTAAGATATATATATATATAAACTAGTGACTAAGTGGTAAGATGGGTTTTGAGAATAAGTTACCCAACATAAATAAGAAGGGTTACTGCTGACGTGAGTTCTCGGGTAAGAATTCCGTTGTAAGTAAAAATAAAAAAAAACGAAAAACCTGGTAATATCTCTGCATATGTTTATTAAGCTGCACTGCGCAACACAAGTCTTTGTAATTATCAGCCTATACAAGGTCTTTTGATATACCCTCAATGGATGGGAAATCCCTCCTGCCAATTCCGTAACCCCGCGCAGTAAAAAAAAAATTAGCAAAAATAATGTAATCAAACCGATTCCCCTAACGATACATTACGTTTCTTTTCGTGGCTCTGTACAACCCCTATAACAGCGGCATTGGCACCCTCGTTACTGCTTATATAAGCACTCTGGGGTGTACCCTCTCCTTCTCCGTATTGTCTTTGTTGGGAATACCAAAAAAAAGCCTCGTTGATAACCTCGTTCTTGTACAGGCCCAATTGTCGGTTTAGCTCTATTGCGTTTTTCGTCTTGCTCTATTATATAGTGATTGCATTTCGCTACTAGCGAGGATTGGCTTAGTCTCTAGCTTTGATATAGTTCTCATATGTTATGGCTCTGGCCAACTACCCATTTCCAGGGGATCCCTTGGGACTATTCCGTGCCGAAACGCCCTTTCGCTTCGCCAAACCTATCCGTCGGGTGGCCATTATCGGCGCAGGTCCCTCTGGACTAGCCTGTGCCAACGCATTGGTAGCCGCCAACCGTCGAGTAGACCCCGCTGGTGAAATACCCTTTACTCACATTCAAGTTTTTGAACAAAAGGCCACCGTGGGCGGTACCTGGTGTTACTCACCTGTACCTGACCCCAACGTCACTCTTCCCTCTACTAACCCGTTACCCAACCATCTATTACGTCATTCCCAAGAGTCCACCGGTAGCCTGTATGAAAATCTTTATACTAACCTTCCAACCGACATTATGGGCTTTCCTGATTTCCCCTTTCCCCAGTCTGATTCTCCGTTTGTGCACCGTTCCACCGTTTACAAGTATCTACAGGATTACGTCACCCAGCGTGACCTATTACGCTACATCCGCTTCAATACCCAAGTCATGCGATTAACCTGGTGTGATGATACCCACGTATGGCAATGCACCGTTCGACCAGTAAAAGTGACCTCGCTGACTTCCCCCAAAGCACCTATTCCGTGTTATTCCGAATCATTCGACGCCGTTATGGTCTGTAACGGTCATTTCAACACACCTTTTATACCCGAATTTCCAGGTCTTGCCAAGTTAGCCGCCCAATCTTCCCCTGGTGTATTTATGCACTCTCATCAGTACAAACATCCGGGTATTGCTCAGGGGAAATCGGTTTTGGTGGTGGGTGGGGGTCCTTCAGCCCAAGATATTATTCGGGAAATATTACCGTTGGCCCAGCATGTCCACCAGTCGGTACGTACCCCCGAACAGGCGATTTCTATTTCAAAATACGAACGGGGCGAATGGAATCACGCCCAGCACGCCACGTTTACTGTCCATCCGGGGTTAGAACGCTTTGATCCGGAAGAACGATGGGTTTACTTTAGGGATCAGTCTGGTATCACTCTACCTGATCTCGTGATATTCGCTACAGGGTATCTCTATTCTCTCCCCTTTTTACCACAACTATACCAGAAACCGCCCGATATGCCTGACGTTCAACCCCCCTCGCCGGACGAGGTTCTCATCACCGATGGTTGGGACCTTCATAATATATTCTACCAGCTCTTCTACATTCCCAACCCCACCCTAAGTTTCCCTGTGATCATGTCCCGCGTCACCCCCTTCCCATTGGCCCACTACCAAGCCCAACTTTTGGCCTGTGTCTATTCCGGTAAAACTAGTCTCCCGGATCAAAAGGCCATGCGAAAACAAAACATTCGGGATATTGAAACAGGAATGTCCCGGCCGCATCATGTATTGGAAGGGTTGGAAGCCCCCTACAACGATCTTATTTCTCACTGGATTAACGACCCGGAAGTGATTAATCTTACCCCACCGTGGTGGATTCAACAGCGGTTTGTGGCCCGTGAGCTCCGTTTGAAATATTTGGGCTACTAAAGGTATTGGCTCATCACGGAAAAATTGGTGCTTGATTATTCCTGGTGAAGTAAGAGAGCGAGATTTTTTGTGATTATCCTATCTGTCTGGATTTCCAGCATGATACATCATCCCCCACCAGTACTTTTCCGTGTGAGTGAAGAGAAAAACAAAACCTCAGCCCCTTGATTCGATACGTGTATTTTTGGGTTGTTAGTTTTTGTGACTTGAATTCATTTGTGTAGTTATAAAATCCATCATTGTTAGCCAAGCTAACTATCCGTGGTGAAAGCATAGTGTACCACCAGTGTTTAATCAAAGACAGTATATCAGCAAACAACCAAAGGCCAACATATTATCCTCACACGATAATATAAAATATAGCAGAAATATCACCCTGATGAATATAAACGGACGAACAAAGTCACCGAAATATATAATAGACACCGCAGACGTTGGTAACAAAGACGGTCATGACGGTTTTATGTGGAGGAAAAAAAAATAGACGACGATTTAATAATACACACGTACGTGCCTCAGTTGTGTTTTTTTTTACTGCCCGATCATACCTAGATAGTCCTCCTTGATAGTGCCAATAGCCTTGATTTCATTAGGTTCCATTTTAAGCCCAATAATCTTAAGCCGTATCAAAGTCCCCTTTTCAATAGTTTGGTCGTCGGATTGGAAACAAGGTGGGTTGCCATTGGGATCAAACTTCATATCGGTAGGTATTCCGTACGTCGATATAAATACCGACAATGGTCCAACTTCGGCGAACACCCCCATTTTACTCACGTTGTTGACCACTCCGTCTAACACTTCGTATTTAAACGGTTTAAAGACAATGGCCTGGTATACAATTTCAAATTCGGCCGATCCCAATCCCGGAATTAACTTTCCACGGCTAATCGATTCCACTTGGACTACCGTAATAATATACCCGTGACGACCCGTACATGTGCCTTCGACATCTTGGTACAATTTGCTCTTGACGAATTCTTGAATGTCGCGCCCGAAATAACGGGGATGGAGGGTGATGCTATGTCGTAACTTTTTGAGAAAGAACATGATTGTGAATAGATTGCGTCTGGAATGGTATAAAGTATAATAATAATGTGTACAGAAAAGGAAAATATAATTATTCAATAAGAAGGGATTAACGTAAAAGAGAGGGTAAGGGAGGGATAAAGATGGGTTCACAAGGAAAATCACAAAGAAATGTGCTGTGTATTATATTTTCTCAATTCAGCCAGTTTTCCTATGAAATCCCCACTGGTAAAGTAAATTTACAAGAACTAACAATCGTCAGCTCTAATAAATGAAAATCAGTTACCGCTCAACGTTGTGGCAGGAACCAGGCGGCTAGGTGCGAGTAGAAACTGAAAGCTTATGAGTAGGTAAACAGCTCTTTGAATAGCATATGCTTTTTTTAATCAAGAGTCACTCGGGCTTCCCTGACCCTACCTTCCTACATAATCCAAAAAATAATAATGTGCCATTTTATACTACATAGGTGATATTTTTCCGCCTATATAGCGATTTGGAGCAAAAAATGTACCTACTTGTGGACAGTTTATTTTATTTTATACTTGACTGATGATACACCACCGTGGAGGTACTAATTCCTTAATTGCAATAAATAATAAGAAAACATTATATCCTGAACGGCCAGAATATCACTTAGCAGTGCGTATTCTGAGGCCAAGTCGTGCAGGCAGGCCGTCCCACCTGAGGGTGTTGCACAAATATATGAAGTAGAGGCAGGAATCAGAGAGAACAGGAAGCAGACTGGGTGCAGCAAAGGTTTGTAGGGGCTTCTGGGCTATAGTGGTCTGAGGTGGTGGGCGTCCAGGGGAGGGAGACCTGTAGAAGGGTCTGGCAGGTATGGTTGGAGGGCACTGTTGAGTGTTGGGGGATATGACTGTTTAGGGGTTTGGATGGGCAGCATTTTCAGTGTGGTGTTGAAGTTCCAAACTAACCTGGTTATGGGCCACAGGTTATTCTGTTAGGCTAAGTCATTCTGGGCCATCCAAATGTTATAGAGGAGGGTGGATGCTGCGAGGGCCCAGGTGCAGCAGAAGGGGTTTACCACTGGGTCATCGAAACCCTGGATGTAGGGCCACTCTAGGAGTGGGAGGGCTATCCACAGGCGAGGGCCAGATTGGGGAGTTGTCTCTGGGGAGATGGGGATGAGGTGTTTGGTGGTAAGGTAGTTGAGGACACCAGATGCCAGGGCCAACCATTTACATAAGAACATGCTGCGGGTGGTCCAGAGTGGGCACGTGCCAGCGAGGTGTGTGGTAGTTTTCAGGGAGCCACAGGAGCACGTGATGACATTTCTTGGGCGGGAAGGGATGTGGTTTAGGGCAAGGCGCCACAGGAGGATACGGTGCTGTGGAGGGATTGGGAGATGGTTGATCCTTTGCCACCAAGTAGACTTGGTGAGTTTTGGCAGGCAGAGGTTTCCCGGGTCTGGTGATGGGTGTTCCAGTTTTACGAAGGAGGGGGAGGGGTAATGTACCAACTACAACATAACCAGTGGGATTGCTGAAGGGAAATGAAAGGGTGGGAGTTCATAAGAGTGTGAGGTGAGAGAATTCATAAGAGTGGAAGAGAGACCTATTCCCAACTTGGCCCTCTGTATTACACAACGTGTTACTTACCTTTGATTAGTTGGCACAATGTTTTCTCCCATGACTAATGCCGTGTTAGGTTGGGTCTATTCCCCCCCTCTTTTTTTTCTTTCGCAAAGTAACATATAACATGGAGGGAGCAGTGGCCGTTGCTTTTATTTTCCCAAAAAAAGCCAAATTCTACTATTCCCTTCCTAGAAGATAACCGGGCTGTTTTGGTGTGTAACAATTCATTGGTAGCCAATTGGTATCTCAGAACTACTCACTGCTTCACCCCGTTTTTCATTGTAATATAAATTGAGGACATGGGAGAGAAGAATTCATAGTGGAAGTGGGGCCTATTCCAAACTTGGCCAACTGTATTACATTATGTGTTACACTACATTGTTTCGTTATTTCGACATTTGCTCCTTCAGTTGGGGGTGAGTCAAGTTGGGTCTGTCTCCCTCTTCCTTTTCTCCTCGCATTACAGAGAACAAAAAAATCCACGAGTATATATAAAACGCAGCATATCCAGGTATCTTTAGTAGACATATCCTTTCTTTATCTTTTTCACTCGATTTCCTGGCCGATTATCGTTTCTTGGATCACTTGCTCTCACACATTGTTCCTCCACATTGTTTTCTTGTGGATTTTTTTTTCCTCGATAGTTGTTGACAGTCAAGTGAACCACGCTATGGCAAATTTCATCATACTCGTATATTGGCTGGTACTGGGCTGTGGTGTCCATACCTCGGCGGCGATAGACCAAAGTGCGACCACGGACAACCCACCAAAGTTATTTTCGTCGCTTAACGCATTATATTTACGCCCATTTAACACCTCCATCTCTCGACAAAGGTGGGAGTTAAATTATGATGTTACACATCAGATAGCTAGCGACCTAGCCCTGCCAGAACTGTACAACTGGGGAAAAGAAACCCGGGATCTGTACGCCATGGAAGTATATAATCGACGGGTGTTGGTAGTAAGTATACAGCATATTGGTTTATTGACGTCACGAATTACTGGGTTCTTCTTCTGTGCATGCTATCGGAGCTGTATTATTAGTTGGCATTCCACTTTAGATGTTTTCTAACATGTATAATTATTCTTTGGTTGGAAATTGGTCGCTTAGTCGCTTAATAAGGATTTCCAACGGGTTTCAAGTTTGAATGCAGCATCGGGTGGTCATGTTGCCTTACTTGGAAATGAGGATTCATCGCCTCTCCCTGAAATTTCTTTTGAAGAGCTTGTTACTGTACATATCAATATGTATAAAGCGAGCGAATCTTCCAAATTGTACAAATGGTGGAAGGAAAGCGATTTTTCGGGTAAAATTTTTCCAGCTATTGCAGAAGTGGAATCAGCTCTTGAAGCTTGCCAAAGAATCCGTTACCAATTCGGACGAATACCTTATAGGAAACCCCCTAGAATTAATTTTTTTAAGCTATATCGTTGGACAAAAAGGTTCGGTGAATTGGAGAAGGAGCTCGGACAATGTTGGACGGACTATCTTAGTCGAAAAAAAGTTCTAATAGACATGTTTCCAGTTGATCGTGGGCAGAATCCCAACCTAATTAAACGTATCTACAACACTGCTAAGTCGATTGACTGTTTGTGGAACAGGAATGATTGGAAACAGCTGGATGAACTGGTTCGGGACACCGACGACTTTTTGAAAAAAGTAAAAGTAAACGATATGGTGGATCTGATTCATTTGCTACCTTTCTCCGTCCTGGATGATCTTGTACAAAGTGTTCTTTACTTTCCAGTGGTTTCCATCTGTAGAACGTTGAATCTGAGTGATTTACACAGGATTCTTTCCGACACTAAGTCATGGGCAGAACGTAACTGGAATCAAAACTTGGTGTGGGGTGCGGATATTAATATTATATTTGATCTAATGGTCTACGCCTTACTTCTGGACATCTTCTTACACGAAGATAAAGTGGCACACAGTTTTGTCGATAAAATATGTGCAATAACTGGTTACGCATCATCGACCGCGTTTCATCCTTGTACAATGAATCCTGAAAAATTCATCGATTTCGTAAAAGAACAAGATTTGGCCAAACGCAAGGAAAAAGGATATCCTGACTCGCTGGAGGCAAACCAGGTAGAATACGCCAAGTTTCAAGTCAATCCTAAAACGAAAAAAGCGGAGTGGCATCTTCCTATATCTAAAAAGAGATACCATAATGGGAACGCTTGGGCTAGAGATTTGGAGAAGTACCAAAAGCAAATGAGCCAGCAAAACCAGCAGCGCATTACGGTATAGTCGGACTCCTTTCTTTCCATTGACATGCACCAATATGCTTGTAATTATGCCATGCTGAATCGTGCTTCTCCTTTGTGGAATTTCATGGATGGTGGTTTGCCAATAGTGGGTGTAATCCAGGGTTGCCCCATCATACTGCACGCTTGGTATTTGCTAGTGCTATCCATTATATTGTGGCATTAGCCATTCTTGCCATTTTTACTTTCCTTTTTGTATGCCTAAGTTCGCTTTCTTCTCTAACTCTTACTATTATTTGTTTTTTGACAACTTATGATTATCAATTATCAGTTTTACCAGGATTTATCCCCTCCCCTTTTTCCTTGTGGTTTACCTGATGCCCTAGTTTACAGTTTATTAGCTTATACAAAAGAAATACTCCAAATAAAATAGAAAACAATAAAATCCATAATGTCCCCCCCCCACCTATTGACATCACCATGGACTACTAACCTTATTATTGGAACAGGAATGGGAGACCACATCTCCCAATGAGGACGATCAGCTTCCTCAAGATGAAGCTGAACCAATGGCAGAAGGGGAGTTGGAGATTACATCTACCAATGAGGATGACCAGCTTCCTCAAGATGAAGCTGATTTGATGGCCACAAGTCAGGATACCCTGGATGATGGTGCAACCACCCTACAAGGCCCCCCCTTGTCTTGTGCTCCCAACATGGAGCCAATGGATGACCATTTATCTCCATGAAGATTGTTTTCATTTTGATGTCAAAATGCACTATGATTTTTGTTATGATTTTATTGTTGTTCATGTGTTATATAAGGAGACTGGGTCAGGGAAACTCGAATCCCTCATGAATAAAAAACATGCTTGTTTA
>JAOPJG010000213.1:0-35035 GCA_027478255.1 Dispira simplex | reverse complement strand
ATGCCTATTCATGGGTACCCGATGGAACTACCCAGGACATCAATATTGGGGTCTACCCCTCTTCAACGGTCTGGGAGTAATATCACCATTTGGAGTAGTGCCTCCTGGCACTACAGATGTGGAATGGTTGAAGAGGCTTTCTCTTTTCCTTTAGGAATCTTTTATATATCTTTTGTTTAGTAGTAGCCCCTTTTAAAGAATAAAACAGTTTCAAAATACTTGTCATTCAAACATTCTTTAGAGGTGGTTTTACCACAATGATGGTCAGCACAAATAAACATCATGCTCAATCATGTGCAGGTCAGTAAAATGCAGGATTATGCATGATCATGAACAAGTCATCACAAGATACATAAGACTTCATCAGAATAATAAAAATGGAATAAGCAAAGAAAGCCAAGTAAAATAAATACCCACACACCATGTTATCCATGATCATGCAGGTGTCACATAACTGCACAGGAATATACTAAAACATAAAGTAGCTGTCAGAACCATACAGGGATGGCTGTCATGCATTGATATGCACGATCATGCACCTGGATTCAGCAGTCTTAAGAAAACATCATAAAAAAATATAATTGGTATCAAAATTCATAAGAATATTAAAGGGACACCAGACCATGCACAATGATGCAGGTCAATGCATAAACGACGTAGGGTATGCACAGTGACACAGGTCCCTGCAGGACTGCCACCAAAGACTCCACAGCATTATTGTTGGGATCTAGTCCTCTTGTTTGGTCTATCCTCAGTAGAATAACTTGGAGTAGTGCCACCTGGCAGTACAAGTGGTTCAAGAGGGTTCATACATTACTTGACAACAATAGTTTTTATTATTGATGAAATATGTTTCTTATATCAACTTTCTACAACTTTTCTGGTTAATGGTTTTTTTTGTTGTTTGTTGTGGCAAAGTAGCTGGCATATTTAAACCTGTCCAGATTATGTCACTTGAACACTATTCTTTTTTCAGTATTTGGAATAAATTTGTACTTCACACAACTCAGTTGTTTTTATTTATAAGGTTCAATTTCAATATTGACTGCAGTGGGTAATTTATTCTTGCTGTAATCATAAAGTTCCACCCCATTTTAATAGCTTATTTTAGGTGTTGATTTCATTGTGTGCTTCAGAACATAGGAACTGCATACTTAGTGGTTTTATATTATTTTGTATACCACATAACTGATTTTTTATTTTCATTAATTGTCTGCTTCGAATGGCAAAAGATAATGGTTCACCTCAACCCTATTTTCCTCATTGGTTAACTGAAGAAAGTTACGTTATACATGCATAGTTACTATTACTTCCGTTTTTGACTATTGTTTTCGAGTACTGAGAAAAACCTGCATCATTTCCCAATTTTTTTTTTTCGAAAAAAAAACTACCCATTTTATCAACCAATCAATGGCATTGGACTTACCATCACGATTGCCAAGGTTTTGTGAAAAAAGCACCTCGATATTGCAGTTGGAATATTTTCACCCTGTTATGTTTTGTCATCTCTGTAGCCTTCCATTATATTTCGCCCGGCATTCTTCCCCATTTGTGGCCCTACTCTTTACCATGTTGGATTTTTTATTTGGTCGGCGTAAGTCTCCCGCCGAGATGATGCGCATGCACCAGCGCGCGTTAGACAAGGCCATGCGGGAATTGGACCGAACACGAGCCAAACTAGAGCAGCAGGAAAAGAAGCTCGTCGTCGACATTAAAAAGGCCGCCCGGAATAACCAAATGGGAGCTGTCAAGGTCATGGCCCGCGATATGGTGCGAACCCGTAAACATGTTCAAAAATTTTACCAGATGCGAACCCAATTGCAGGCAGTTTCTCTGCGGATTCAGACCCTCCGTTCCAATCAGCAAATGGGCGAAGCGATGCGGGGAGCTTCCAAGGCCATGCGGGCCATGAATGGCACCATGAATCTCCCGGCTTTGCAAAAGATTATGATGGAATTTGAGCGCGAATCGGAAATGTTGGACATGAAGGGCGAAGTCATGAATGACACTATTGACGACGTGATGGACGACACTATATCAGACGGGGAAGAAGAGTCCGAAGCCATTGTTAACCAAGTATTAGACGAAATCGGGATCTCGGTCAACCAATCGGTAAGTAATAATTGTATATTCCTTAGCCCGGGTTTGATCGTTTATGGTGTGAAATTGTTACATGTTTACTATCACTAACCGTTGGGTGTGTTACTTTTTTTTTTCCTTTTTGTGCTAACCATATTTATAGATGGCCGATGCTCCCCAAGCTCTTAAAGAGAGCCACGCCACAACAGAACAGGCCGCCGAAGCCGAGCTATTATCGGATGATGCTGCATTACAGGCCAGATTGGATAATTTACGTCGCGAGTAAATACGCGTGTCTCGCAGTGGCAAAATAATTAGTGCCCCTTACCCTATTTTTGTTAACTGATACACCGGATTGTATAAGTGCGATGTGTTTTCTTTTTATTTCAGTCCTGTACGATAGTCTGATACTTTATAATCATCTCTTTATTGTAGAATAAACTCTATCGGTAATTTTTTGGTACGGGTAACAGGTAAACATAATTTTGAAGAGCTTGTTTCTCACTAGCAACGCTCCAACGGCTTAGCTGATCAAAATCTAATCACGTGACAAAAGGTGCAGGATATTTGTTACCTTATTCCCTAACCACCCCCTTCGCCTTTTCCCCATCTGCATCAAATTCATACTGTTGTGTCAGTGATGGAATTTGTTTTGTCTGTTTTTCTGATTTACTAGTAGTCATTTGTGTTCAAATCTGTATACCTTTTTTTGTCGTCTAATATGAATTTACTAAAGTTCAACTCTGTTTTTCGCCCACGAGTTGGGCAGGTTGTCCGGCCCTTATTCAGTACTGATCATTCACGTCGCCACCACGCCTTGAGTCACCCGTTCCTAGTGAACGGCACCATTACCTCTCCTTTCCAAGATCAAAGCGCTGGAACAGCAACCGAAACACTTTCACTATGGAGCGGTCTGCAGCGTCTAGGCCAAGAGATCCACTCCCGCATAGGTGAGATTATGCAGGAAGCATTTCTGTGGGCCGTGCCCAAGAAAAAGACTACCCACAGTAAACGGCGCATGCGGGACGCCAACAAAGCCATCAAGGACCGGCGAGATATCACCAAATGTCCGGCCTGCGGTCGTAACAAGTTACTCCATCACATTTGCCTCTACTGCTATCGTGATATTAAAAATCGTTACCGTAAAAAGAAGCTCGCAGACGGTATATTCTAATAATTGAAAACATTCCCCTTTGCTGCGTATCTATTTCTCGACGCGTGACCGGCATATATTTTTCTTTACTTGTTTTTCAATCACCTCTTTAGAGAACGAATTCGCTTTTACTTGAATGCTTTTCTTAGATGACATTTTTATATAAAAAATTATCAGGCATTTACTTTTGGAAATGTTATCACATGGGAAAGCAAAAGAACCGGTAGAACGACTGCTCACCTCTTCCCTCTAATTTAGGACTGAGGTTGGAATGTTTCAAGGAGGGTCGGTTGAGTTTTGCCATAAACCTGCCAGTGATTATTATCACCTTCCGCGATAATACGTTGGAAAATCACAAACTCGACCACCGATGTGGGTTGTCCATATTACTAGAAATACGTACTTTCTGTTTCTTAAACACCCCCACTGCTTGAGCCAAAGTCACGTCCGGGGCTAGTTGACCGGTTGACAAGGCTACCAACGAAGCCAGCTCTACTTCGCCCACGTATTGCCAACGGATGGTATAGGTACGCTGTTTGACGTCGCCCTTGAGTTTGGAATACGTGGCCGGTAAGCAAATACTCTGAAAGAGTTTACGATCCCCCATGGCAAACGTCTCGTTCATAACCTGGTATAGGCCTACCGCCTCATCTAAAAAAAAACATGGGTGTTAAATTTACCGACCTTGGTTTTCAACACACCAATATTGAACATCGTGGTAAACCGACTACATACCGTCTGAAGACGGTATTTCTAGCCTAGAGTGGTAAGTAGGGAAGGTCGCTCGTTACTAGGCAGTGGGACAAAGCAGTCTAGGACCCCAAAAACAGTAATAATGGGTCGGTTGACATCATCACCGGTCATGATTCCTTCGAACCTTTGGAATTGAAGTGGTCCAATGGCCTGATCCAGGGAACGTCAACCGAGGGGCCAATGGGGTAGCAACAATGCCCACAGGCGGTAACCATAGACGCCGGGTGCTGGTCAATGCGGTATAGGTCATACGGTCTACTGTAATTCGCTTTGTGTATAATGGTTGAGAAAAACATTAACTACAGGTACAATAAACGCAATGCTGTGGAATGTGCTAAAAAATAGTATCTACCTAAAATGGTATCAATCAATAAAAAACAATCATACCCAACCAATGATGTCGCACTTAGCAGTTGAGTGAGAGCAAAGCCACACGCATATATGAACACAAGGATGCAGAAAAAATAACCACTCTCAAAGCCCAATAGCTGCTACCATTGTATCAGCAGAGTGCAGAAACTTCAGACAGAGGATGATCGATTAAACATTTACTATTTTATTCGGAGAAAAAGGTGAGATAAACCGGGCATCATATACAGAAATCGGACATGCTCACCAGTAGTTGTCATCACTGCCATTACTAGAGGAATCATAGTCCGAGTTGGTATAAGGGTCGTCGCTGTAGGCTTCTTCGCTCCACTCTTCCTCCTCCGGGTAATCGTTGGCATAGAAATCCTCGGCATTGGAATCCACGTCGTCCTCTGCATGTTCGCTATCACTTGAGGCCATCAATTCATCCCATTCGTCATCAAAAGAACCATTCCAGAATAGGGAGGCGTACTGATCAGTAGTGCGGTGGTCAACCTCAGCATCGTTGTCACCGACCGCATAGTACAAGTCGTAAACATAGTCATCGACAGTGGAAGGGGTCATCAGCTGATGGTTCAAAAGAGCCGTCAGATCCGCCGCCAAGTCCTGTCTGCGCTCCTTGGCCGACGAGGTACCCACCAAGGGAATGGGATCGACAGATTCCTTAATGGCATCCAATACGTGGCAGGTAGTGGGTGACGTTATGGACGCGGTATCATTTGAGGGGAGTTCCTTGGCGAGGGGCGACATCGATTCCAAAGACAGGTTTATGGGCATACGATTTTTACTAATCACCCGAAAACGAGCCATTTTCGCCTGGCTAACTTTATCCGCTGCCAATTGGACCTTTTTCTGTTGGATACGGGTGTCGCTAGAGACTTGGGATCTTTCAATCGATTTTATCGCTTGTCGTTGACTTAACCGACCGATTTTCTCGGTAATGTGTCGGGCCTGTTGGTGGTCTCCAAATATATCAACCGTCACCGTCTCGGCTAACCGGAACATTGTGGGTGCAGCGGTGGTGCTAGTATCCTTTTTCACCTTTTTACCTGGGGAGTCCGTTGGGCCTGGGTTCACCATAAACCCTTCAAGGGGTTCGTCGGTCCGTTTGCGTTTAATGCGGAGAATAGTCACCGGCCGAGTAGTGTCTGTTAACGGCGTGGTAGGCATCGCTGGTGCTGTCATAGTGAAGGGTGGATATTCGAAAAAAAAAATAAGGAGAATATGGGAAAATTGTTAATTACTGAGTTGTGGAGTGGCTCCCTGGAAAACGATTAAAACAACTGAAGAAAAAAAAAAGGCAAAAGAATAGTATTAGTATATTTGGAAGTGGCAAAATACGAAAGGAATAATGGGAGTTGGTGCATTGCATTAACTAGGCTGTTAGTATTTCCGAAGTGAAACCTATTCCAATTGTTCATTATTATATGTTTGCTGTTGAGCGCATCTATTGTCCGCCGTTACGTTTCTGAAACATAATGCAATTGCCAGGCTACGAACAGCACATTGTCTACCAGCGTCGCCTAGTACTCGCCAGTGTCTGCGCTGTTATATTTTTGGGCTTACCATTATGGTGGAAAGCCACGGCGGTGTACCGTGCGGATTTACCTGTGGAGCGCATTGAGAACTGGGCCACCGAAAAAACCACATTGCATTACCCTGTGGATGTACTGTTGTGGGTATCAGATGGGACCACCATTGAGGTTAACGATGGAACGGACTGGTCGCAGATGATGACCCAAGGTTTGCAAAAACGACTCGCAGCCCAACGACCTTACCTTGTTTCCAGTCAGACGGAACAGGGGCGACCGAATAAGACTACTGGTCCGACGAGTAACGGCTTTCAAGCTTGGCTAGAACCCCAAGTCACCGTAGTGAGTAAACGTCCCGAACGGATTCCCGAGAGCAGTCTAGTGGTTCACGTAATCAATGCTCCGGAACCGACCAACACTCCCTGGGTTCGGATAGCTGCGGATGGTGTGGTTACCCTGGGTGTACACGAATCGTCCGCACGGTCCCTTTTACATCAGGCGGAAACGCTGGTCGGTAAGCTATTGACATGGCAAGAGCGGCACCTCAATGGGTTGGTGACAGCCAACGGTTCCGATATTCCCGAAGTACAAAACCAACTACGTCGTACCGTGAAACACGCGAGTTCCTATCAACTTACCTTTAGTTTATTACAAGGTGACGCCAGTCAGGGAACCTGGGACTGGACTATCGAGGAAGCCCTGCAGCAGTTGGTACAACCCTTACTTCGGGAACTGTCGCCGTTGTTCAATTTTACCATTGATTCGCAAACTCAATACTACGCTCCGTTACAGACCGAACCGGAATCCCAGATAGGAGCAGACGGTACCATTTACCACACCATCCCAACCCAGTCCCTGCCGTACATTGTGAACTCTCAAGATTGGAATCTAGACTCCACCGAAACCAGCCATCCGCTGCTAAACTTTGTCTTGTATGTGCCCAGCGCGTCCCAGACTCCATTACAATTGCTGACCTCCAAAGGTACGGCCGCCCCGTACAACGCCTTTTTAGTACCCCGGTGGGGCGGTGTTTTTATTCACAACACACGCTGTGATCCACAAGGTCCGGCCCAAACCCAACGTTGCCTCTTAGAGGTCGATCAACTACGAGAATCGATGGCGGTGTTTATCACCCAGCTACGGGACCTGTTGGGTGTCCCCGGTCTCCACGACGAATTGGCCCGACTACAGCCCGAATTTCATGTGCAAGAGGATCCCACCGCCATTCAGGTGGGTATTTCCTCGTGGGAATTACGTCACTTGATCCGTCAACGTAGTGCTCAAAACATTGCCGAAGGTGTGGCCACGCTCAACTCCCTGGTGCGTCTTGTACACTCCATTCCCAATATGGTGATAATGGATACCATCCAGCATACCGTAGAGGAAGCCCTAGACCATTTACATGCTTTTGAAGTGCAACTACAGGCCCGTAATTATACGGGTGCTTTTTACCATTCTAGCCAGGTGCTGAATTTGGCGGAAACAGCATTTTTCGATCCCACGATGTTGGCACTCCTTTATTTCCCCAACGAACATAAAATTGGTGTGTATATGCCCATGTTTGTCCCTGCCTTTGTTCCTATTATTGTGGCCTTGTTGAAAGAACTCAAAGCATGGAAAATCCGGCGGCAAAACGCCAAAAAGTCCCAGAAAACGGACTAATACCTAGTGCATTGGATATTTATGGGCGAATACTAACACACCGCTGACTGTTGTCGTGCTTTTACACATTTTCGTACCTTGGACGGTCTGCTTTCGGATAGTTATAAACTTATTTATTTTTAAATGTTCTGCATCCCTAATATTGCTCAGTTATATCAAACCGATTACAAATGAACATCGCCAAGATTAGATACAACTTTGTCGACGAAATCACTTAGGGTAGCACATTCATTATTCGCCTATACTCATGGGGACAGGACCTGTTTTAATATAAAAGCGGAAGAAAAGTACGAGAAGAGCACAGAAATTTAAATGTAACCTCAAAGAAAAAAAAAATCACATCTCACTCAACGTATAGGAACGCAAAAATGTACTAGAAATCAGCGCTGATATCAATTTGGGAATAATCGGGGAAATGCAGGGCACCTCCCGAAGGACGTTGGGGTTGGCTAAGCAAGGGACTAGGTTCAGCAGAGTCAGGGTTAGCAAAAGGGTTGGCTTCATCAAGCCCATCAATATTTAGACCAAGGGAAGAGTGACCGGTTTCTCCCTCCTGTTCGCCACCATGCTGTGGGCCAGGAGGTTGGGTAGAATCCGTGGTACTGGTTGGGTGAGGGGACTCGGTGGCCATCAGGGCACTAACCTGGGCCCGAGCAGGACCGTGACGTTTACGCTGTTCCAGGTGCTGGAGAATACGTTGGAAATATTGAACCACATAGTCTGTGATGGACCCTTTGGGTTGTACCATGGCAGACGATGCCGTCATGCTATCACCAGCGTTACGTTCTCCGACAAAGGCCTCCACGTTTGTAATATTAGTGTGGATGAGGTGCACCAGTCCACTAATGTAATGGGCCTGAATGTGGTCGGTTTGATACTCGAAAAAGTAGGTGTACTGATCCAAGATTTCCACTAGCAACTCCACATTGGTAACCGAGTCCAAACAGGCATCCGCAATCTTTACGGCCCGCTGTAAAGTCTCGAGCACCCGCTGGCCATTGCGGTGGAGGGTTTCCACATGCTGCAGACGAGGGTCATCCGGATTCAGCACTCGCCAAAAGAGGTGACTGCAGGCATACATGGCGCGACATTGATCGGGACGTTTCAACAGTTTACTGGCATGCAGGATGCACTTGCGGGCCAGTGTATCGTAATTATCCTCGCCAAAGAACTGCGACGCGTACAGCCCACTGGTAATTAATGTCAACGCCTGGCACTGGGCCCGGGATTCCGAAATATTTTCTTCATACACCGTAAAGGCCTGCACGAAAAACTCGTAGGCCACCTCTTCGAACCCGTACTCATCGGCAGATTGTCCCGCCAATAAAAACAAGCGGAGGGCTGTCTCGGCACCGCCCAGTCGCTCCACCCGGTCGTTTAAAGTCACAATAACCTGATGAACGTACTTGAAAATACGGGACGCCATGGTTTCCCACCCATCTGGATGCGAGTGCGTTTCGGGAGCCTGGTAAAGCCGGCGTATGAGTTGTAGGGCCTGGGTGATTAGCGGTGGGAAAGTATAACGAACAAAGTCTCCGCCGTCGGCAAACAAACGGCGCACCTCGTTCAATAGAACATACTGGTCCTCGTAATCTTCCAGCTGGAACAAATGGACCAACCGCGCCAATAATCCCTGATCCTCAGCGTAGTCCTCATCACTTAGTAATCCACTTGAGGGAATCCGACTGTTGATACCGGGGTTACGGCGGTCGGTAAACCGTGGGGAAGCGACACCGGTGGTACTGGCCGCCTTGGGGCTCTTGATCAGCACACTGCAGTAGCCCAAGAGACCCAGAGCCTCGTCTTTGGTTGACACCACGGTTTCCTGTTGGAGAAGTTTAGCCACGAGTACCCGAGCCACCGTTCGCCGGGTAGAGAACGTCAGTAAACCTAGCAGGGTACTGTAGTGATCCAACCGTAGGAGGTGGAGTACGGTAGGGTACACACGAAGCGGTTCCTGCATCAAGGCCAGCAGGTTGTTGATGGTACTGGGAGCGTGGAAATCCGGGGTGAGTTTGGACTGTTCGGCTCTGTCAGCGATAAAGGCTAGGATTTGATCGATATAGTCGTAACGTTCAGGGTAACAGTTAAGAGAAAGCTTGGTCAGGGACAGGCACAGAGCGGTGATGTCTTCCATACTTATATCCGGCCGGGCGTGGATTAATTGCACGATTTCTTTCCAGAATACCTCAAACAACTGAATATCGGCGGGAATCCCACGCACCGTCGCGCTATCTTCGTCGGTGGGCTGTTCAGTATCCTCTGATGGGGCAGGCTGGGACTCGGCTTCCCGGGCGGCGTATGCCGCAATACGGTCTAGGAGGGCAATGACGATGGACTTGACGCTGACTTTCGGGTTCAGTTGGGCAGTGGCGGACAAGAGAGTGGTGAGGGTTCGCAAATGAAAATTATCCTCAAACACTTGGATGATGGCTTCCATCAGATACTCTTGCGCAATAACGTCCCGACAATTAATCACTTGTTCCAAGATCTTGGGCAGGATAACATTGCTGTAGAGGGGTAAGTCCACTCCTTCCAATTGACTCAAACGGATGAAATTGGACCCCACCAGGGTGCGCAGTTCGCGACGCTCCATTTCCCGCTTCTCCCGATCCCGTGAATGCCCCTGGTGCTGTAAACGCACCCATAGCTTGTTCATTTCCACAAAATTGGTCAGGATAAAATGGACCGAATCCCGGAGAGTTCCCTGTGCGATACCGTCCCCCGTTGAGGGACCGTCCACGTCGTCCAAGGGGCTCGTCATAGATTCTCCCTCGGGCCGCAGTACGGGTAGATGGTCCTTGGTCATTTGGCCCAAGTAGTAACGCAAAAACAAGCCCCGGATAGGGTGTTGTACCCCACGCGACATTTCTAACATATCCCGCATAATTTCCCGAACGGGTGCGTCCTCCATGGCCATGTACACACTGCCCACGGTGATCATAAGGTACAACCGAGGAATAATGTTACCAGCGTATTGCACCAATTCGTACAAGTCGGCCAGATGGTGCCGTTCGGTGAGGTGGGCGTCTTTGAGGAAATCAGTCATGTGCCGCATGGAGTCAAAGATGGCCATGTATAATTCATAATAATTCTTGAGCGTCAGAGCAGAGGTACGCAATTCGGCTAACATGGTGGAACAGTGTTTCAAACCGTCCATCAACTTGTTGCTTTCCAAACAACGTCGCATTTGGTACGTCTGCACCTTGACCACTTGCAGAGCGTCATCCAGAATTTTGGACTGGTCTTCGTAGGAGATGCTAAACGAAGTCATGGTACGTCCTGTATGACAAGTCACATCAAATCAGGTAAGAAAAAAAAGAATACAAAGGGATGAGGCACGAGGAACGTCAACGATAGAACAATAAAAGCATCCCTCTCGGCCAAATGCAACACGTAATTATATACGTAAACTTTGTAAAAAGCAAAAAAACAAGCCAATGTAAAATAAACCAATAAAGAAGGAAAGCACTAAACGTCTTTACCGAACCCCGTTAGTGGGTGATTGAGGCGTAGGCCTGGGATTACTTTTACGTTAGAAAATCCTCCCAACGGACCATGCCAAGAAGATACGTATTGTTACTGAAAAGGCAAACGGTGAGTAACGACCTATAAAAAAAGCACGCAGAGGGGAGTTAGACGACAGACCGGCAGAGATAGTAATCAAGGTCCTCATTTATAATGCAAGGCTGGGCAGAAAAAGAGAACTATGGGTCATGAAGAAGCACGATAAAAAGAATACGATGGCAACGGTAGAACTCCAAGTCCGTCAAAGGCCAGTCACCGTGTGGTGAGGTGACAAGCTGAGATCTAGACTGATACCAGAGACCTACCTATGTCATTGCCACCACTACAAGCGCCTATTTGAAACGAATACTACAGTTCCTATCGATTGCACTGCGATTTCCCCTTTTATATTTATTAGCATTACAGGATGGGATCCAATTCGTTATCTACCACCCTGAGGCCAGATCCTACATCTACAACAAATGAAAGAAAAAGGTGGTAAGCCCATCACACGCATAATTTAAGCCGTACTTCGCAACACTAAAATGACCGAATCTCCCCGTAGGAACATTTTACTAATAAACCGATCTCGGTTAATCGGTTTGGCCTTTTTCTTGCCTTTACCACTTTTTGGCGTTTCTGTCCACATTTCTTTGACGTTTTCCAATACCATGTTACAGTGGCGATCAAACGCCTTGACGCGGGCTAATAGCTTCCGGTTGTTACGACAACTAATCAATATCTGTGAGCCGTTTTTAACCGCCGTTTGCAGGACTGATAGAGGGCCGGTGCTGAACTCTTGCTCTTCTAGTTCTCGGAGTTCATGTTCGGTCATGGACGCTTTGTTGCTGGAAGAAGCGAAAATTGGTAATAATACAAGACGCAATCGAATACATAAAACTGTTTGATTAGCAGTCGTAAACGTACAGATTCATTGGTTTGGCTCCACCACAGTGAGACACATGCCCTCCATGTAATTTGTAGTGGCCGGACATTACCGGTATGTTTCAATGGTCGAATAGGACCCATCAGTAACCGGAACACTTACCTCATGGTGATCAACTGAAGGATGGTGAACAACGTGACAACGCAGCGGGGATAGTGTCGCTAGAAAATACGCTCCGTGAGATGTAAGTAAAGTGAAGATTAAGACTAATAAAAATAAATGCAACCAATTACGTATAAATGAGAATGTATCCAAGGCAATAGATCTAAACTATCAAAGGGTTTGTTTACCGCTTTGTCAGGTGACCCGGCAAGCGCCATCTTAAACACCATGGAAAAAAAATGACGGAGCTTTACAGTAGAAGAAAAACTATTGACAAGCCAACAAACCTTGGGCGAGGAATATTCCCCCTCCCCTCTACGAACTACATGCTTGGTGCGCCCTTCTATAGGGGTGATACTCGTATAGTCAATTACACAAGCTAAACAAATTCTTTGAAAGGGAAACCTAAACCTAAACCACTCAATCACAAAGCCTTAAATTGACGAAGGGATACCAGCCAAATACCGACGGTGACGGTAACTTTCCATCTGGGCATAAGGCACACCATTTGCTCAACGAAAGAGTACGCGCCACCGCCCTGACGTGAAGGAAGGGACAGAGACCTTTACTACTTTCAAAAATACTATATTGGGTCTAGAAATTAAACCGAAACGGCACCATTGTGGTAGATGGACATTCATTGCATTGATCAACTTCAGTTCCACTGGGATTAGTTTTCATACAAGTAAATATTCGTTCTCTTTACTAGGATTTATTGTCCATCGTGATATTTAGGGATGCGAAAAAAGTGCGACTTGGGTTATTTTTACTAAACGCAAATAGCCAGGACTGTATAATTGATTACTATACCCTTTACTACTGATACCACCATTGTCTTTGCCGCTGGTATAAATGTCAAAGATCATCCTCTAGTATGCTACTTGATAGGCTATGTGCCGTACACTAATGCCTTTTCATCGACATTCTAGTCACATTCGCCAATTAAAATGGAAATTCGCCATAAGAACCGGTATGGGCGAGAACTTGGACCCCAAAAGGAATACCGTGAATGCCGGAAAGGTCAGTAGACATGGTTGACGGGAACTGTGGTTATATCAAACTAGGTAACAATTGGATGCTCGACATTTTTACGTCTTCCATATTGCATCTGAGTTTACCCACCACAACACCCTTGAAAAGCGAATGTACAATACATTATCACATTGGTTATAGTTATAAGAAAGACTACGCGTTCACCCCGACCTCGGCCAGCGGAAGCAAGGATCTTCCTTTAACGCTTTGTACACCGAAACCAATGTATGACGACGATGAACCATACAACTTCTCAGTAATCCGATATAGACGCGTCGTTGACTATGGTATTATTTTATTTTCGGTGATCAGGTTGAATCGGCTATACTTTTTCTCCAAAATGAGTGCCGATAGGACGATGAGGTCTATTTTTGGCGTGCAACGGAAAGACAGTGTACCTCAGAATAGGATGTACTTGGTTGCGTCATTGTCACTATCCGATTATTCCCTGTTACACGTTCGTCAATGAAACTTTTCACTCGCCTGCCCTTTCCCTGTCGCTAATCGTGATAAAACCCACATAGAGACGCCTTCTCTGTATTGAAGAGTTCAGGGAATATCTTCACTACCCTTTGACGAACTCACTCACCCACTGATACAGTGACGAATGGACATCAAATCACTGTAAACCCAACGCGTACAGTGAAACACTTTAAACAGTTGACGCTTCATCCTGCACCGATGTCAACCACAGTGGATGCTATTGACAATGAGTCGCATAGTAGAAAGTATCAAAGTATAACGCAGAAGGCAACAAAGGGCAGACTGTACCTATGGTAAAATCACTAATAACTGCCTCCCCCCCTTTGTATCACTTTGCAGTGTTAAAAAAAAAGAAAAAGGAAAGGCTGCCAGGGTCTAGTGCCAGCCTGGTAATCCGACAACTTGTAACTAAAAATGGGCCTTATTATGCCCATCATGGTTTCCCACGTTGAGTTCAAAGTATTGGAGGTCATTAATAAAATCCCACGGAAAAAGCGATTGTTAAAGGGCTGTTAAAAAATTAGTAAAATGTAACCTCGTTTGGAACTTGGTAAACCTTGTAACCAATTTTTGTTTATTTTACATGGTCTCAGGTAGAAGGAAAAAAAAATATAGCACAGTATAACCTCCCCGGTATAGCTCACATTGTAACCTGCAGCTGAAAAAAAAATGTCAAGGCCATATACAAGCACAAAGGAACACAGCAGTAAATTATTGAATGAATGATGCCATCGGTGACTTTCTTTGTGAAAAAAAAGTATAAAAGTACAGATCACCTTTCCCAGCATCAGCACATGCCGTATTACTACGGTCATAGATGGGTGATTCCTTTACCGTAACCACTAAAGTAAAGAAAAAGTCGAGTTCGATTCCGCAAACTACCATTGTTAGCAATTAGCCAATTAGGCACACTTGTTGAAATGCACAGAGGTTTATATTTTTATATGCGAATAATTGTACAAAAGAATCACAGATGGAGGGGGGGGGATAATACAAGGACATCCACCCCGTGGAGATATATTATAGACGGAATTAGCACAAAGGTATGGTATGGGTATGGCTATTACAGCCTGACTCTTTACAGACGTCAATGGAACGGAACCATGGGTGCATCATAATAGTAGCGATACTGGGCCGCTCACTGGGATTAAGCATCAACATCCAACGAAGAAGAGGAATAGCGGCGGTTTGGCTGGGTAGCATGCGCTCTAGGATACGGTCCGGGTGTTTGGTAAAAATGGTGAAATTTGAATCGTCCATAGTTGCACGGTCCCAGGGGAAGTGCTTGGTACACATGGCAATGTATATCACGGCCAGAGCCCACACGTCCACCTTACGGGCATCATATATGTTATGAGAAAAGAGTTCAGGGGCCATGTACGTATCGGAACCGCAGGACCCCGTGGCGATAATGGCGGGGGAACGCTGTTGGGGATCGTACTTGGGATTGGACGTCGTGGCACACCCAAAGTCGATCAATTTCGCGGTGCCATCGTGGGTAATACACACGTTATCCAGTTTCAGGTCCCGATGAGCCACTCGTTGCTGCGAATGGAGGTAGTTGAGGCCGTGGACGATTTGGGCAAAGTAGCAGTCGATTTCAGGCTGGGAAGGGTTGGAACTCTGAATAAGGGTAAACAAATCCAAGGGACAGTAGTCCATGACGGTGTAAAACACACCGTCCGCTTCCTGCAATACGTCGTAGGTGGTGATAATATTGCGGTGTTGGAAGGCGCGGGTGAAGTTAGCCTCGGTAATGACCTGCCGCATATACCGTTGGGCACGGTCGGTAAACCGTAGAGCCGATTTTGGTGGTATAAGGCGTTTGACGGCGACTTTGAGTCCATCCTCCACCCGCTGGTGGAGAGCCACCACGCCATTGGTACCGGCCCCTAAGTTGCACAACGAGTGGCCATATGTTTGTCGGGTGTACCCTTGGGGTCGGCGTATCACTACCCGGGACATGTCCTTAGCCAGCAATGGATGAGTCATTCGAGTCATGGGAGATGCGGACGCGCTGCTTGTCGTGGAAGGTGTAGATTCGTTGGAGCGGGTCGTGGTACTAGATCGACGGCGTTGAAACCATTGTGTGATATTCGCTAGTGTACGAGGACTATCGCAGATCGCTTTGATAGTTTCTTCCTGGTGATCCTTATCACACAGAGTAGAAGTGGGTGAAATGTCCAGGGGCGACTCGTAATAAGTGGCCATATTTTCAGGTAGTATTTCGTCCTTTTTGGAAAGGGGCTATCTAAATGTGCAAGTGATAATAGTGAATTTCTTTTTTTTTAAAAAAAAAGTAGGAAAAATGGATTGTCACAGGGACAATGAATTTTGTAGCTGAAAAACTTTGCCAAAAATATTATAGGAATAAGCGCGTAGAAGCGGACTCGCAAGCCTAAGGTAGGTGAGCGATTCTATAAATATCTAACGGGCCAATTCGCACTTTTCAGCGAAAAAAAATACAACACAATGAAATAGACTCTTTCGTCTTGGTGAAAATGGGTGGTTATTACGCACAAGACGGTAAAAAAATTAATAACCAGCGAACGTGTAGTGAAAAGGGATAGCGTAGTGGAAGAAAGATCGCAATAATAATGAAGTGATGCTGATGCGGAGGTCTAAAGGCAACCGATCTTTTTTTGGTACCAGCTATTAGGGCAACAGTATTCGTCCAAGCACAGTCCAGTGAATAGAAAAAAAACGGCAGAAAATAATATTACAGGGCTACAGTTGACCATACGTAAAAAGGGGAGAGGATTCTTGGTTGTAGAGTTGACAAACGTACGGCATTTAATTAAAACGTTGCTAGGGGAACATTGCTAGTTTATATATACAAGTGCGGAGTTCACAGACTCAAACCAGGGATGATAGGCAAGGGGAAAAGGGAGATAAAACGAGGGGAGGATGAGGCGGAGATTGCCGACTGCCTCAGATTCAGTGGTAGCAAATCATCCATCAGACAGAAAGAAAAAAAAAAGGGCACAGGGCCCAAAATGCACTGTGAGGCTGGTCAATAAGTGTCAGGGTGCACAGTAAAAAAAGTGAGAGTGAAAAAGAGGAACGGAAAAAAAGATGAGAGAAGGGTTCACCAGCGGAACCAAAAGAGTGAGACAATCGAATCAGAGAAACTGGGAAAAGAACACCGATTCTAAATGCCCAAAACAGGGTTTATTTTATTCGGGTGTTGTCTGCTTTCGCACGCCATAGCCAATAATGAGCTATAATGTCGTGAAGAAACTGCAAAAGTCAATTAGTCGAGGTACTACCACGTCCAATTACAGCACCACGCTTAATATTTTTCGACATTGCCTATTATGCAAACTCGGAAAAAGATAAGAAATGTGAGTTGGCACCAACGTGGATAGTGTCGTCCAAAGGGGAGGACTTGGTGTGGTTTTCCTAAGCCACCCTCGCAGTCCCGTTTTCATTCTCTTTCAAACGCCGAACACCCCTTTGTGACGAGCATGACCCTGCCTAACAACAATAGTCGATTCCAGAGTTATATCGCAGAGTTCCCCAACCCACATTGGTCGGAGGCAGTTATCAGCAACACTACACAAGCCATTCCGCCGTAGGCCCTGGCTTCTTTCCCCATATTCATCGCTCGCATAATATCTAATTCATTATCTTCTTTTGTATTTCCGCCCACGTCTTTTTAGGGGGGGGGTTTCAGTACTGTCCCCAGGGACCTACGTCCTCTTCTCCGTGACCCCTGACTACGGCCAATCCCTTGAAAGAGTGAATTTCACCGACAACAACGTTTGTGCTTATTTAGGAGCTTAACCAGTGGGCTTGCCAGCAGTACCGCAAGTCACCCTACTCATTAATACCGTAATACGCTATAGCGAAGAAAAAAAAAGTTAGATCTGGGCCATTTTGGAATCCACACATATTTACAGTAACGTACGCCGTTAGACCATCGCCCGTCCCTGCCGAAAACTGCATAACAGCACAGGCTTAGTGAGAGTCGCACTTGGACATCCGCAATTGGTATGTGGAAGGAAACACAAGAATATTATCGATTCGCCGAATCAAGGGAAGAGGCTCGGTAGGTGCATGAGCCTATTCAATCTCTTTTCACAGGACGTTTCACAGAAAGCAAGGGTGGCGGACCTTGTATAACATATTAATATTTCTCTCCTTTTCTTTTATCTTTCCAATGCCAACGCTTTCTCGAGTACAAATTAAGATGATGATGAATAGGCACATAGGGCAGTGGCGGTAGTGGTGGTCGTTAGCAGCGGCCGTGAAAAAATAATCTCTGGACTGAAAACCCCACAGTGACCAGTTTGTAAAAGAGGCCGAATTGGCCCTATTCCATCCGAATCTGTTTGCCGACACTTCCGAGGGTGGTTACACACTATCAAACTAAGACAGTAATTCATAGTGCTATATATAATATAAGCTTTCCGACTGCTGACCTAGTGGAAGATGCTGACGGTTACCAGTTACTTAACCAAACAGATAATATGAAATAATTACAGTCACGGGGTATATAGCGGCGAAAAAATACGGTCGGTAGGTTGGCAACAAAGGGAAAGGTAAAAAAAAAGAAAGTCGAAAGAAAAAAAAAAGGATATTAACTGCATTGATGAAGTGTCAACGTTGTAGACCTTCTTTAAAATACGCTGCACTGTAGAAACCCGCAATGTTTACAGCCATCAGTGGATAAACTAGGACTGGCACATAGAGGTCTATGGAATGCACTGCAAACGTGCCAAAGAGGCTCAAGAGTCAAATACTATACTGGTGGATAGTTCGAAGCCAGTTGTGCTTTAATTCGCTCCCTATTATTTTTGTAGTCTTTTGAATACTTGAATCGTTGGTGGGCGGCTTGCTATACCAATTTTCTCAACCTTAACTCTTTTTTTAATAATTCGGCGGACAGTTTAATTTCTGGAAGTGGGCCATGTAGGCTCGGGTAAGTCCTTGTTAACTGTTAGCAAACAACCCACCCAATTGCCTGACACGGGTTAAAGGTAGGCTACATAAAGTGACAATCCTCATGCTGTTGCAAATTTTGGGGTACCTATGTAATAATTTTTTAATTGGGCATAAACACTTTATCTTACTACGTATTATCAGGTCAAGGAAGAGGGTGACTTCTATTCCGATGACCAGCTCACCTGGACAATGTGTAGCATAACGGGATGCGCCACAAGGACCTAGGCGGTAATATTTTAGGCCCATTTTTCCATTGGTAAAAATATCGAACAAGTTCCACCTGTACTATTGCTATCAATGCAATAGCCCTCACTTTTCACTCTGAACGACGAGTGTTCATATTTTCATGTATAACCTCTTCTCATATTTGGAATTCCATAAAAGAACTTCCTATCGGTCCGTTGTTCGTTGTATTTCCTTTTTCCCTTGACGAGAAGGTACAGCTAAGAATGTAGCACAGAAGTACGTGTCACCAAGTGACCATTGGCGGCGACACAGCCGCCCTTTTTCTCGTCTTATGTTTTTTTTTCACTTGGATTCGACAAGAAGCATTCTAATCGGTCGCTCTGTGCTTAGGGGGTAACAGCATAGATCACTTTGCCTGGTGCGTTCTCACCAGACCATAAATTTTACTTGCCTGTAAAGCCCTCAGGTATCGTGGTATCTATGCCACAATGCGTACCTATCCAATGAAGTATTCGAATTATCGAAGGCGTCACCATTTTTCTTGCATGTTAAAGATGAGCACGGTTAACGAGTCACGATAACGAAAAATCTCGCCAGTACGAACCAGGTAAAGACACTCAATTACTTTCAACGGACGTTTTGTACATGCATCAGACTACAAGGACGAATAACTTGGTTTACAATGGCGTTATTCTTGGGTACACAAGTTTTACTGCTGCCATGTCTTAATTAGCAGCAGGCGTAAGGGGGTTAGTTTTTTTTTTTTTTTTGAAAGTATGCATCAGGTCACAGGACCAACACCAGCCACTCCCATAACTATGGTATCAAGCCTCATAAGTAACCTTGTAATGCTTTTTTGTTTTGGCACTGTAAGCCCACTTACAAAACTAACAGCACAATGTGTCTCATTAGACTGAGTTAATATTAGTAGTGGTACATATTAAAGGGGTTACAATGCCAGAGCTGTATCAATAGTAGGACTGCAGACCTAGATGGTATGTATACTAGTGATCTAATAAATCCATTCTACTAAATAAAATAAAAAACTTGAAGAAACTAGGGTGTTCCATAGCTCCTTTGTGTGATTGTGAGCCTCCCTACATGGCCAGAGAGTAAGCATAATGGTGAACTTGAATGTGTAGCAATTTCTTAAGTCCCTAGCATTTAAACAAGGGCCACAAGGGGGAACACCAATATAGATATTTTCTATATATCAGTCAAAGAGTTCTTTGACTCAGGGGTGTGGTAAAACCACCTCTAAAGAACGTTTGAACAACCAGTCTTTTGAAACTGTTTTATTCTTTAAAAGGGGCTACCAACTAAATAAAAGATATAAACTAAATCCTCAAGGGAAAGAAGAGTCCTCCTCTACCATTCCCCATCAATGGTCAGTCATAAACACATTGCAATCAAGATGAAAAACATAAAACAACATAAAAATCACATGCTTAGTCTGAGAAAAACCATGGGGCAAAAAAACTCAAAATAATCCATGTGCGGGATAATAAAATATAGGTAAAAATATAAAGAAAAATAGCCATAAAAATTGTAGGCTTAAACTATGTAAAATCAACTGAAAAAATCGTAGAGAAATGGTGCATTTGCAACAAACTGCTTAAAGCACCACCCTACTCACCTGACCTTGCACCATGTCACTTTTAGTTGTTCCAGCACACCAAGGAAAAGCTGGAGGGTAGAGTCTTTGACAATGATGATGAGATTATAGGGGTATATAATGAAGTCCTTGGTTCCCTCCAAAGAAGTGACTTCCACAGACGTTTTGATGAGTGGCTCAAGGGGGTTCGCACAGTACATGATAATGATGGTAACTATTATAAATAAAATATGGCTCTTATATGGATTTTAAGAAACTTTTGTCCAAATTGATATACCAGTATCCAGGTTATAATCTGTGTTGAAAACAATTATGGCAAGGACGAAATTCTACCAGGACTAGCTTGTGGGAAGGACCTAATGCAAAGGATGGTTTATATTAGAGGTAATGTACAGCCCCAGAATCCGAGCAGTGCCCCACTCCCTATATCCCTCAAAAACCATGATTGGGTACACGATCATGAAGCTGGTAGATAATTTTAGTGGCTTTGTTGTTTTGTTATTCTCTTCTTGTCGAGTAGTCTTTGTTTTACTTTTTTTTTTTGTAACACCGTTTTGTCACACACACTCCCTGGATTAACAATTTCGATATTGGCAAGATGGTTTGGGGTAATGGAGGTGACTACAGCCATATGGTGAACAATTGGATTGAACGACTCCAAAAACAAGATCCAACGCTCACCGCCCTCCATATTTTTACAGGTCGGCGGTTAACGGATGGTCAGTTCGCACAGCTTTTCCGAGCCATTCGCAACAACCATGTGCTCACCGAACTGGGTTGCTCGGGTCATACCCTGGGAGCAGCAGCCCTGGACGCCCTGGTGGACATGCTACGGACGAACACTACTTTGGAAAAACTTAAATGCGGAGACTCGAGACAATTTGGTCTGAGTCCTGCCATTTTTCAACGTCTTGCCGAAGCTCTGGCGGACAACAGCGGTCTTCGGGAACTTGATCTAGAATATAAACACCTAGGACTAGACAATGCCAGCGCCCTGAGGCTTATCGTAAACCGACGGTTGGGTTGGAGGAATTTGAAATTGGGGCGGAATAAACTCGAGGACGATACAATGGCGCACATTTTTGCGCAACCTTCACCTTTGGATAATGATGGCTCAGTTGCTGCGGAGTCGACCTCGACGGTGTTGATTGACGAGCTAGACCTAAGCGATAATTTGATCGAGGATAAGGGAACACGTTCTCTGTGTCAATGGCTAAAAGGATCCAGTGGGTCGACAACTCTTCATACGGTGCGGTTTCTGGATTTGTCCTATAATGCATTGGGACCGAAAGGATTACAGGCCGTGGCCGAGCACCTGAGCTCTAGCACTTGTCAGATCACTCAGCTGTGGCTGGTGAACACCCCATTCGTAGGGGAGAACCATGTTCTCACAAATGCCACCGAAGCGGAACGCGCCACATGGCAAAGGTTGGGGAAAGCCCTGGGGGAGAACAAGTCACTACGGGAACTCAAACTAGACAGCTGTTGCCTGGAAGACGAAGGTCTCGTCTTGTTAAGTCAAGAACTGGGTCGAAATTCTACCTTGGAGCGGTTCTCGCTTCGTGACAACCGTATTTCCGATGTGGGGGCCCGTCTGCTTTCGGACGCCCTTTCCATTCCTCAGGACGAATCAGGTGCCAACCACGATCCGCTGAGTTTGGTGCCTCAGGTGCGGATGGTTGATCTCTCCGAAAACTTGATAACTCCCGCTGGGTTGGCCTATCTACTGCAGTGCCCCAAATTAGAGGAATTAGTACTCTACGCTAACCGGGCTGCCCTCAACGGTCCTGTCGAGGAACTCGTGAATGGGGACAATGCTGACCGGCTGCGTCGTCTGGATCTTAGCTGCAATGAAATTTCGGCATCTGGTTTTCAATGGTTTAGCGAAGCCCTGGCGGCAGGATTATTGCCTACGCTTGCCATTTTGGAAGTGGCGGGTAACGTCAACCAGGACGAAATTCCTACTTGGCAGCCCAGCGTGGATCACTTAGAAACCCAGCGTCCTACCCTCAAAGTCTATTGGAAACGTCTCGAAAACGCGATGCAGCAAGGCCCTGAGCGTCCAATGTAAACGGTGTGCATCATGAATATGGGATCTTGGTAATTTTCAAATCATTTTGTTTATTCGGCACTGTTTGCTTTAACTGTGGGGGATGAGACATACTAGTGTCTAGGTATTACACTTGAACCAGCATCAATCTTCATGTTACCTGAGTAAAGCACTTTTATTTTTTTTCTAGCACAATTCATCGAGTGTTAAAAAAACTATTACATCATAACCCATCCAAAAAAAAAAAAAATATCACCACTTATAATCTCACACGTGATTTCATTTTTTTTTTTTTCGTTTAAAATTTTTGTAGACTGAACGATGTGGATATAAAAAGGCAGGGTGAGTACGTTTGGTTTTAATTCGTAAACGGAAGTGATGACACACTCTTTGCGTGAAATATAAGCCTAGCCTGAACTATGTGCGCAAATGCATTCATACTGTCTGATCCGTTTAGGGACCAATGCGGTTAGTTGACTACTCGTGCGGTTGCTTAGCATAATTAGGGGTATATATTTTTTATCTTTAACAATAAAACAACAGTTTCACCAATCTATATTTTATATATGTAAACACTGGTGGTCAAGGACTACGTTTTGTCGGACGATTTGTAATTCATTTCACTATTGAGAGCTTCCGCTCATATTCCACGTAGACGAGGTTCACAAGGCCCGTAGCTGCTCCTCTCTAGTACTGAAAAGTGACTAAAAAAAAGGCACAAAACGACTTTTGATAAACCAAACCATCCCTCTTACTTTACTGCATAATCTGTGCTTTCGCACAGTCTCATTTCGCCTCCTGCTCATCATATTTTCTATAATCCACTTTGCTTTTACCTTTTGTTTTTCATACCTACTTATTTTTATAATAATGACTGACTCTCAGTCACTTTTTGCCCAAAAGGAGGCGCTTGAAACGCAGCTTCGGGAAGTCGATACGGCCTTGCAGAGACACGGAGCCGGTTTGGAGGATCCTCTCGTTGACGCGGACGGGTTTCCCCGATCTGACATTGATGTTATAGCGGTACGCGCATTGCGAGTCAAGAGTATCGAACTACGCAATGACTTGAAGCAGACTATGGCGCGAGTCGAACAGTACCTCCACACTTGTCACCAGGGTGATTCCACCAATGCCACCGCCCCCGCGGAGTCTGTATCTCCTATGAAGCTGATCCAAGCAACGCAGGTAACGTCTACTTCCCCCCTAGTAGTGGTGGGTCATGTTTCACCCAACTCTCCAGCTGCCTTGGCCGGTCTACACAAAGGGGACCGTATAATGGAAATCGGCTCCATTAACCATTCCAATTATAGTGGACTCCAGCAAATATCTAGTTTAGTGAGCGAATCCCTCCAACGACCTATTCGACTACGCGTCCAACGCTTCCGCCAGGGCAACGAGGACGATC
This sequence comes from Dispira simplex, assembly GCA_027478255.1. NCBI lineage: Eukaryota > Fungi > Kickxellomycota > Dimargaritomycetes > Dimargaritales > Dimargaritaceae > Dispira > Dispira simplex. Next base: position 11,214 of record JAOPJG010000213.1, on the reverse strand, counting down.
CCGCCACCTATCAAACATTTGAAGGCAGCCTGATTCCTCGGCCTTGGGAAGGTCCGGGATTTTTAGGCTGCCAAATTTTACCCTCACCGCAATGAATGGAGTTAATAGCTGGTGTTTCACTATTCTATGAGCTTTATTTGTTCCATAGTGCGCGATCATGAGCGCAACACTGTACGGCTGGAAAGCGATCTAACTCGCTCTATTAGCTCGTAGGCCACTTTGGCTAGCTTAAGCCATCTTTACGTTGTACACTCCAGGGGAGGGTTTCCTACAGAATTCCTATGGTCGATGATATACAACCAAACCCTCCCTGCCATAACACATCCGGTTTCCGTTCAAGCGTCGAATATAGCCCATTTCACTCTCTACCTTTCCTGACTCATTTCTTCTGCTGTTTACCCGATTGTATACCCCGGGTTAAAGTAACTGGCTACCGTGATTATATTTAACCTATGTGGTTAGGGAAGCCCTAACACCTTTGTGACTGTATAACTAGTGCGGTGAACGTGAACATGAGTGAAGGAGTGTTTGTCCCCTGACGATTCGTTGTTACTACTCCACTTTCCTTCACATTAACATTTTGGTAAATGTATTACAAGAGTACATAGTATCTCGAGGGTTATCCTGGCTGAGCCTGAAAAAAGAAAACAATGATTATGCTATCCATGGTGAAGTTGGTGTTGTGGACCACACAATATTGTTTTTTTTTATATTATTTTTTTTTATTTGTTGTCTGAAAATCATTCCTTCACCTAGGTAACTCCATAAATACACAAATGTTCTACTCGGCCTAGTCTGGTTTCCTTTCCTTCGCACAAGTGTTTGACGTTGTCAGCCGTTCCCTAGTTTATGCTTCTTGTTCCTTTGCCTAGTGCATTTTTCATTTTTGTATTTCTATTTGCCATTTCCTCGCATTAGAAATGGTTTATCGAGTGCTATTTTGTGTAACATACTAAACTTTTACCCGGTTCGTTTTACTATTACCAGTGATACTAAACACCATAAGCGGTCATGCAGCGCACGCGTGTTCGTTCGTCGACTATATTTTCCACGAATTCCGGGCCCAGTTTACCCGGTGCTGTGCTGAACAAGCCTCCGGTCAAAACAGAAAATGTTCAGGTGACAGTTCGGGTACGTCCGCCCAATGCCCAAGAGCGAGGAGGGGCGGGGTTACTAGATACGTGGGATATCGATGCCCAGGGCAACCGTATTTCCCTGTCGGCCGAATTTATTGAGCGTACGCGTAAACCCCCGGTCGAATTTTATTATGGTAAGCAAAATGACCCGGTTTGTTTCTTCTCCCTCTTCTGGTCCAGGCATTGATGTTGTGGTGACAAGGTTTATGAAAGAAAAAGAGAAATAGGATCACCATCAGCACTGCCAGGGTGCAGTGCTTTATTCGTTGAAAACGTGGAATGTGACGTAATGTGGGTGGAAAAAAAATAAGGATGGGTGCTCAACAAGGTATAATATCACTTTGTGTGGCCGATTTATGGCTTTTCATAGAATGTGTGACCGTATTCCTTAGTAGACGACGGAATTTACACTCGTAAAATCATAACGGACCAGCTATTACCTGTCCTGCCGCTATGTAGGTGAGTGTAGTTTAATCATGACTAATATTGTGTTACGTCGTTTGATTGTTTATGAACTTCTTTTTAATGTGGGGGATGGGGTAATGATAATCATCACAGACAAGATCATCGACGGCAGTGATAATCACCAAGTGTACGTCCACAGTGTACAGAACGTAGTTCGTTCTGCAATGGAGGGATACAACGCTACAGTATTTGCGTACGGTCAAACTGCCTCCGGTAAAACCTACACTATGATGGGTACTCCTGCGCAACCAGGGGTCATTGTACAGGCCATCCATGAAGTGTTTAGGTATATTCGGGAAAGTGCGGAACACCGTGAATATCTATTACGGATTTCCTACCTGGAAATATACAATGAAGCCATCCGAGATCTGCTGAGCCCCCATACCACCGACTTGCGCATTCACGACGATCGTAAACGTGGTGTTTATGTCAGTCCCCTCAAGGAGGAAGTGGTGACTACTCCAGCCCAGGTGTTCCAAATCTTGAAAAGCGGGGAAGCCAACCGCCATACCGGGGAAACCGATTTCAACGCTCATAGTAGCCGGTCCCACACTATTTTTCAATTGGTGGTGGAAAGTCGCGAACGAAACGGATCGGGAGTGGGTACCCCAGTGCGTTTACGTAGCAACAGTAACCCAATGCAACACGCCGGTGTTCGGGTATCCCAACTCAATTTGATTGATTTGGCAGGATCTGAGAAGGCCACTGGGAATGCCGAACGTCGCAAAGAAGGGGCGTTTATTAACAAGAGTCTCCTAACTCTGGGCACTGTGATTGCCAAACTGACCTCCGACAAGGCAGGTCATATTCCCTTTCGGGATTCCAAACTCACCCGCATTCTGCAATCATCATTGTCGGGTCATGCTCGGGTGTCGGTAATTGCCACGGTAAGTCCTGCATCCGCCAATTACGAGGAGAGTATCAACACGTTAAAATTTGCCGCCCGTGTTAAACGGGTCACGGTGCGTGCTGAAACCCACCAGGTCATGGACGACAAGGCCTTGTTGCAAAAATACCGGTTAGAAATTTTGGAATTGAAAAACAAACTGCAACAAGTCAACCAGAATATAGGACGGGAAAACGAATTAACAATATGGCGTCGGGAAAAGCAAAAATACCAGGAAGAGTTGATGGAACTCCAATTGTCCCGTACGGCCCTGAAGGAACGTATCGACCATTTAACCAAACTCATTCTCACATCGTCGTCGGTGGCCGGTCGGGCCATCATGGGGTTCTCACCCCAAAGGGATACCCCCAGTTCGTCGAGGTCTTCCCCAGTGACGCAGGATAACTCGGCGGCGGATGAGCAGTTACAGTCTCTGCAGGCCAAGGTAGACCAACAACGTGGGGAGCTGTCGGCCTTGCACCAACGTATAGCTGAACTGGAAGCTGATTCGCATCGGGTTACTGATTTTCCCTCCCAAGTGGTAACTCGTGACAAAGGAGACACAACACCTCTGGTCCGTGGGAGAAATCCTACGTTTAATCAACCGTTGACGCCAACTTCACCCGCCCATCCAGTGACAGACCGTCATACTACACCCGAAATATCACCGCCCAGCGAGTCCCAATCCGATAACATAAATACCTTGCAGTGCCAACTGGAAGAGGCCAACGTGACCATAGCCCAATTACGTAAGGAAATCACCCAGCTTCGCGTACAACTCACCGAATCCAGCCAGGTACCGAAACCTTTGCCAATTGAAACCGAGTTGACACAGGATACCCCGGTGCAGAAAATCGGCCGTTACCAATGGCCTCCGGTATCGTCATCTTCGCCAAAATCTCCGACTTCCACCCGCCAACCCGGCCGAGTGCGATCCCCGGTGTCTTTCTTTTACCCGATGGGTCGCTCCAGTCCTCTTTATCAATCTTTGGGCACTGTCAGCCCGGCTCTTCCAAACCACGCCGTAAGCGATGCTCGTATCAAAGACCTGCAACAACAGCTTATAAACGAGCGACATTTACATAAGAATAACGTTTCCCAGTACCGACATAAGGTGTCTGTATTGGAAGGCGAAATTGCACTGTACAAGTTTGAAATTGACGCACTGAAACGAAGACAGCATAACATCTAGAACCCAAAGAGAGAAGTGTGGGTGAATTAATGACTTGGTGTCTTTAGTTGCTAGTTGCAATGCAAAATAATTGTGTACAGTCTGTGGTATTAAATTTAAGAGAGGTAGCCGACACATTATTGTTGTGACGAAAACACGATTTGTGATACCACGCACAAGTGGTTTGTATTGGTGAGTGGAGGACTTACACAGTAAGGAATGAAACAGTAGGAACACAGAATAATACGTATTAGTAGTTTACAATAGATAATAATCAATACATGACATAACAGAACAGAACAATACCAGTGGTTTTTGGCTAGTGACACACATAGCCAGACACTTACCCAACAATTCCCCTTGCAGAAGCATCTGAAGAGTATGACTCTGCCCTCACTACACCTCCTCGGAAGAAGTTGCGATCACTAGGCAACCGTTGGTGGAAAGTGGTGACAACCACTTTGGAAAATTATGTGAAGTCCGAAGGTATTAGGTACTCATGCTGATGCTTAGTAGAGGGCTACTATTTTTTAGTCAACCTGACTATGCCCCACTACAAACTCTGGGGGATCTCGTCATTTTTTACAGAGGTCGAAGAGGAAGCATCAGATATTCAGAAGAGCGGTAGCATCTCAGTTCCTGAGATGAACAGGAGGGGGTATACTGACCACATACTCCAAACACTTACATGCAGATCACTCCAGAGTATATCATATGGGTGATTTTTTTTCCGCTATATAGGGAAAAATCCACTAGCATTGAGTGGGTCTCTCACGAAATCCTATTGGTTATGTTGTGGTTGGTACATTTTTTCCTCCAAATCTCTTTATAGTCGAAAGAAAACTGCCCATATGTACACGTGCAAAATATTCTAAAAACAAGTTCCACAGCACTGCTTTTTTTTTCCAACTACATAACTTGCTTTTATTTTGAATCTTTATTGTTTTATACAGAAAGTCATTGTTCTATCGCTTATTCCCTACTTTTCACTAGTTTTAACGAAAGCCATGTTTCCCTTACACCGTATTGCTCAAATCACATTTTCGTTAGATAGGGTTACAAGTCTAACCTTCCTCCAATCTTCCCATTTCTTTCGCACCAAGTCGACTTTTACCCTGTCACCCCAACCCACCAAAAAAACCAAAGATGGCCGACCCATCACTCGCAGTATCTACGTCGCGAATATCCCCTGGAAGACCAAATGGACTTATCTGACGGCCCTTTTCTCCGAATTCGGACCAGTCCACAAGGTTCACATGCCCCGTCGGGATCAAGGCCGGGGGCCCATTATAGGATATGCGTTTATAACCATGAACTTTGACGATGCAAAGAAAGCTGTGGCCAAACTTGATGGGTTTAATTTTAATGGTCGACCGTTGTCGGTCAGTTTGCAGCGATCGACGCCCTATGTTTCTATGCATTATACTAATAAGCCACGTATCTCTATATCAGATGCCGAAGCCGAGGAACGTTTTCCCTACGTTAAAGTTTGATGTTTTGACTTGTGTGCGAAAATTGAAAGAGAAAGAAAAGAGAGGAAGGGAGGGGGGGAGGTTCACGCGTGATGTAGGTCATCGGTAGCCCGGGGTTCATTTATGTACTATAGCTCTAGTTATTTTCATAATAAAATATCTGTACGCTGAAATTTCAATTGCATGTGCCCATGTTGCGATTTCTTCCATACTTACTCCAAGCCCAGTTATACATAATCGATGGTACACATTCATTCTCGTAACGGTAGGAATAATACCAACTCTCTGCTTTACATAACTATATATTCATTTATCGTAATTTTTTGGCTAGTAGAAATAATAATAGGTCAAACAAATCGAAAAATGGTTGAGTAGATTATGATACGTGGCGATAAATAAACAGGACAATAGTCAAGTAAAACAAAAGTAAACCTTTTGAAAAGTGAGAAAAAAAACCTCGTGGATAAAAAAAAAGCCACATGGTAACTAGCGCTACATTTACTAGAGCGAATCAAGACGCTTTGAAATATACGGATATATATAAATGAAGAAAAAAAATAGAGAGCATAAAGACTAAACACACTCCAATGCTAACTTCACACTACCATCCAAAGATTTCCTTTCCCCCTCCCCCTCGCCCAACGTATAAAACCCCAGGGAACATGCCAAGAGTCAAGGTCATTCCTGCTCTTCGTATTCCAGAGGCCCTTCCTCTTCTGGATATTCCTCTTCATAGTATTCATCTTCCGCCGTAGCGGTTTCATACTGTTGATACTCGGAAATCAAATCATTCATATTGGACTCGGCTTCGGAAAATTCCAACTCGTCCATCCCTTCATCAGTGTACCAATGAATAAAGGCCTTCCGACGGAACATGGCTGAAAACTGTTCCTGAATCCGTAGGAAGAGACTCTGAATGGCCGTATTGTTACCGATAAAAGTCGAGGCCAAACTCATACCCGCAGGCGGAATATCACAACTCACGGTTTGAACATTGTTGGGAATCCATTCCACAAAGTTGGAACTGTTACGATCACGAATAGTCAACATCTGCTGCTCCACCTCACGCATGGACACTTTACCTCGGAACAAACAAGCCACCGTCAGATAGCGTCCGGCGGAGGGATCCGCAGCGGCCATCATGTTGGTACTGCTAAAGAGTTGCTGAGTAAGGTCACTAACCGTTACACTGCGAAAGGTCTGCGAGGCTACAGAAGTAAGCGGGGCGAATCCCACCATGAAAAAGTGCAAACGCGGGAAAGGGATCAAATTTACCGCCATTTTACGCAAGTCCGAATTGAGCTGACCGGGGAAACGCAGCGACGTAGTTACTCCGCTCATCACCGTGGTTATCAGCCGGTTTAGGTCACCGTAATTAGGCGAGTTCATCTTCAACGTCTTGTGACAAATATTGTACAGGGCTTCGTTATCGATACAAAAGGTTTCGTCAGTATTTTCCACCAAATGATGTACCGACAAGGTCGCATTATAAGGTTCAATCACGGTTTCTGACACACGAGGTGAGGGCACCACCGAAAAGGTCGCCATAACCCGGTCAGGATATTCTTCTCTGATCTTTTGGATCAACAACGAACCTAAACCGGACCCGGTACCACCACCTAGCGAATGGGCCACTTGGAACCCCTGCAGGGAGTCACAGCCTTCCACTTCTTTACGCACCACGTCCATAATACTGTCGACCAGTTCCGCCCCTTCGGTATAGTACCCCTTGGCCCAGTTATTACCCGCTCCGGTAGAACCGTGAATCATATTATCGGGACGAAGCAATCCCCCATAGGGACTCGAGCGTACATTGTCAATAGAACCCGGCTCTAAATCAACACACACGGAACGAGGCACGTACCGACCTCCCTGACCTTCGGTGTAGTAAACATCAATTTTTTCGAGCTGGACTGGGTTATCCCCAATGTACTGACCCGATTGATCGATGCCATGTTCCTGGGAAATGGCTTCCCAGAAACTGACGCCCACTTGGTTACCACACTGGCCTGGACGAGAGGGGATTGAAAAAAAATAGCGTATGTAATGCAATGCCAAGTAAACAGGTACAAATCCGATCCATAATATTAGTGAATGGGCAAGTGTAACATTAACCATTTATACACAACCGTGGGGCTTAGACTACATTTCGCCAGTGGGTTCATATCCTAACCGTTCCCTTCCCGTCTTGGCAATGTGATCCGTAGGAGAGAAAGGAAAAAAAAAAGAGAGACAAATTGAAAGGGACCTCTCTCAGTATGAGCTTTAAAAAAATCCTCCAAGTGACGTAATAAAAATATTGCTACTGTAGAGGACAGATTTATACTGTAGAGTTTCTATTCACCCTTTGCGTTATGCCATCTAAACAAAAGGTGGTGGTCAACAAACGCAAGCCCCACTTCTTGTCAGTAGTATAGTCTTACCTGTTTGGAGATGAACGATTTCACGCATGATGACTGGAAAAACGGAGTCGAATTGCAATGGTCGAACGAACGCTTAAGCAAGACTGACAATACAAGGTGATGTCTAGAGAAGAAATAAAGAAAGAAAACAACGAATAACACGACATATAAGAAAGAAACAACACAAAACGGATAACAAAAGGGATAGTTCTTTGCGAGGGGGCCTGTAGAGAGGCTGTCTCTGCGTTTGGCCTGTAAAATCCTCACTTGGTACAATTTCCAACAAGCAGTGATGGCCGTTGGTCCCAAGACTTTTACGGTTGGGAGTAACCAACAAACAGACCACAACCATTTCCCCTACTTCCTTTGTCTCCTTTTTCCCCCCCAAGCGCGTTCCCAGAAGCCCAAGCAGTACGATGAGAGGCGGATTTTCCTAGTAGGGGGTGTTTCCTGGTTATTATTATTTTTTTTTTCATCCGATACGTTGGAGGGGATTGGTCGCATCATAAACAAAAATCGTGGTGATAATTTCTGCCTAATCCGTCGCACGAGTTATAAGCAGAATGATTTCGATAGGACAAAACTATTTATCTAAATTGTACATTCCTCATTTATTAAACATACGTTTGGTAATTCACCCGAGAATGCCTTTACTTTTATTACTATTTAAAGTCTAAGCCTGGATTATAAGTACCAAATTTCTGTTGACGCTCGGATCAACCATCTAACACCTTTACAGTCTAGTCATCAGTACCTGACCAAAACCACACTGATATCACCGTCCAAGACTATGCAGAGCTGCCCTATTGTCCCAGAAGTCATGTTTTCACAGTCGAGAATGCGTATTACAGTGTAACTATGTTTATCATGGTTATATTATGATCGCTACATTAGCACTGGATTCTAAAAAAAAGCTATAATATTAGGATATGACAAAATCGAAGCAGCAAGCCAGCTGGGTTAGTAAGCAATCGAATAAGGGAAAAAAAAAGACAATACCAACGAAAGAAGCCTTTGAGAATTTCTCGCACTACCAATCTCATTCCACTGCTATAAATTAATTGGCGGGTTTCTTGGAAATAACGCAGTACATGGGGGTAAAGATACCCATTTTACCACCGGCCACCAGACCCAGCATGGCAGTCAACAACACATTTTGCACCTCGAGAGCACCCTTGGGTAAAATACCGACGGTTTCCAATAGACTCAACATATTGTTGGTGATGACACGGCCCACGGGCGAACGGGCGAAACCGGTCAATGAATTAAACATACTACCGCCTTCCAGTTCGTCATACCAAGGGATATCGTTGGCAACTTTACTCTGGGCCAAATCCTCGTGGTAAGTCACTTGGAAATTCACATTACGCAGGGCTTCCAAACACGTGGTATAAGGGAACAATTTGGGAATCCCATCTCCCTTCTCTACTTCTCGAATAATACGGCATTGCTCGACGTCGTTGGGATCAAACAAGTCGGTGGTGACCCATTCGTACAAGGCAAACGTACCACCGGGTTTCAACACACGAAAGATTTCACTATACACACCTTCGAGTTTAGGAGCGTGACAAGTGGCCTCGATAGCGTACACCGCATCAAACGAGTTATCGGGAAAAGGCATCTTCATGAAATCACCCTTGACAAACGTACTCCGATCTTCCTGCTTGTACTTTTTGGCATAATGACGCGCCCGTTCAATTTGGTAGTCGTTATTATTCAAACCGGTCACGTGGCACCCCGTAAACCGAATAATTTCCCGAGCGGGTCCACCCACCCCACAACCCACATCCAACACCTTCATTCCTTCACGAATCCCTCCCATACTAGCCAAGTAGTGCTCATGACGGGCAATGCTACGACCGAAATCCTCGCCAATGGCCTTGCGCGAAAAGTGAAACGACTGACCCCACCCGTACTCGTAAAAATCCGTGGCCAGATTATAATAAGTGTTGGTCAACTGTGTGTACAAATTGGTACGACTATCCTCATTGTTTAAACCATCGCCCTTGTTTTCACCTTCCCAAAATTCATTGTACTTGTCCACCGCCGACGAATGCAAGTCATGGTTTTTGCTCCGGAGCTTGCCCAAAAACTTGTTGTCATTGGCGATGATCTTTTCACCGTGTAACGCCCGGGAAAAATCCTTGTCGGCTTTGTGGTCCGGATGGATAAGGGTTTGGCTGGACATTGTTGTTCTTGTTGTTTTTTTTTAAAAAAAAGGGGGGATTGGTGATAACGATTAAAAAAAATTAAATAAGTCGGTCAACCTGAATAAAATTATTAGGTAGATAATAAAATAGCAAAAAAAAAGGAATAAGTCAGTGAAAAACGAATTTAAGTTGAAAGAGACCAATAACAGGGAAAAAAAGAATTATGACTTGAGCAGATACAACACGTTTATTTATTTTTTTTGTTTTATTTAGAAACTTGCCACAGACAAGGTACAGGGCGTAATTTATACGGTTCATTAAATTGATCCCAAATCAGGCCATCGTAAGAGCGAATAGTTATTGAGCATCTGAACAACCAACCTGCTGTATGGAAATATTATTTTTTTTTCACATGGGACTGAATTCTACGCATAATCAGCAACGAATAAAGGGGAGAGGGAGAGGGGACGAAATCGACCTGACTGCTAAACGTGGGTAATAATAGTCTACAATTGATGATGTCCAAAATGTTTGTTTCAAATGGTGTACCCTTGAGAATACGTTTTTGGTGCAGTTAGTTAAACCCCTTCAGATACAAGGTAGAATCACTACTACTGCTTCGTCTATTTCCAATTTTACCAGCACTACCCCCCCTTTTTCTACAAACCTCAAAACCCTTAAGCTGAAAATCCTCATTATCACAAGCTAAAACGAGTTTGATGAATTTGGAACTGTTGGGTTCTATAAAATGAGAGAGACTAACAACCGTACAAGTACGAGCCCGCAGTATTAACTAATCAACAGATACTCTTTTAAACCAACTCTACCATAAACCCCCCAACCTACCCATTAGAGTGGGAAGGAAACCTATTCATTCACAATCGAATTTTACGTTGGTATTGATACGCCCACTTCTTTGCTCTATGCTATTTAGCATTCAAATATTTATTCAAGTATTTCCCAACTCGACGTCATCATTCATTATTATACCCGTCACAAAAGAACAAAAAAAAAGGTCATGTCATCATCATCATTTTTATTTAACCCTGTGCGCAGCCTTTTTCGATAGGTATAAATTAATATATAACAAATTCTGACTGTAGATGATGGCAAAAAGGACCACCGTTATTCACGGTTGGGTCGGATATGGTCACGTCCACCGAAGTCTCAGAGGCTGTCGACGAAGACACAAAATAGGGAATACTTTTCCGATCGGTGGGTAATGATGGTCCCATATTCTCGACCGTAATGGGAATGTGGATGTGGAGAGGGTACGAAGAAAAGGCCCCTTCTTCACCGCTCTTTAGAAGCGAGGCCGACGGTGGCGGTGACGATGATGTTAACGTTGTGGTATGCCGAGGGCTGCCACCAGAAGCAGTAGCTTTGGTATTATATTCTGTGGGAGAGGCATAGTGCATCATACCGTCAAACGTAATATTATTGACAGGGGTCTTCAACGAGCAAAACGAATAATCAGTGGGATCGTCCAAGCCTAACACCACCGTAGAAGCAGGATCGGGGCTGTTCATCGC
>JAOPJG010000212.1:0-35100 GCA_027478255.1 Dispira simplex | reverse complement strand
ACCACTAGTAAGTTGTTGAAATAACTGCATGGCGTGGGCTTCCACCTGGGGTAAAAAGAATCGTACAAAAAAGTGTCGCAAAAATTCATCAAATTCTTGGGTATCACGCGGGTCCAGTAGGACGTGACCCACTTTGGCGAGAAACTGGGTAGTAGGGGTGAGCACCACCGACGCGTGATAAATGCTAGGGGGCACCAGCAGGCGATGTCCGGCAGAGCTATTAGAGTCGGCGAAACGGTCAATCGCTGTGGGATTCGCCGGAGAGATATGATTGATAGACGGATGAGACAAACTACCCAATGCTTGGTGCATTTCATCCCCCACGGGTTTGTACAGTGCCTCGGTGGTGTCCTTGATTTCGGACTGGCTAAAGCTAAAAATTTGTTTAGAGTCCTTGACGAAGGCTCGCCCGGAGCGACCCAGTAGAGGGGAATGGCTGGCCGTCCCGTTTGATCCCGATCCTTTACCACGTATGATATGGAGGTCTTCTAACCACTGTCTACCGTGATTCCGGTCAAAGGCACCTAACCGTCCCCGTTTATCCCGGAATTTAAAACTGTCCAGCAGCGACGATACCGAGGAAGGCGCTGTGGTACCAGAACGCAGATCCAGATCACTTTCGCGCGCCACAACGACGTCGGCGGTAAGATAGTCGTATAGCAACGATTTAATTTCGCTCTGGATGGCCATCCATACCTCCCGCAAGGCATACGACGAAGTGAGACCCCGGGCGGCCAGCGCCGAGGCTCGTTGGTCACTACCCCGACGGGACTCCCGGTCTATCACTTCCAGGGCAAATTTGTGGTACTCTAAAACGCTGCCGAATCGGGCGTATAACGTGGTGACAAAGTCCTCCAGGATATCCTGGGCTTGACTGCGTTGTTCCACAGTCATGCGGGATTGAGGGAACGATGCATGACTTACTTCGTGAGTTTCCAAGGTGCTTTCCAGAGCTACCTTGTGACGTTCCTCCACTTCGGCAATGACGCGGTTGGCCAAGTTGTAGAGTTCGATGGGGATCCGTTCCTGGATGGCCGTTACGGTGTCATCAATACGTTCCAGTAGGACGAGACTCTTGATGAGCATTTCCACATAAGAATACGAGTCAGCCTCGGGGTTATCGGTATCGGGACCGGTGGCGTCATCGCGCCCTTCCCTACGATGCCAGGGAGATTTCTTGGATTGACTAGTATGCTCCCCCGTTGCTGTTGAGTGGGTAGCACGGGCCGACCGAGACAGGTCGTCATTCTGGTCCACGTCGTCGTCGGCGTCGACTATACCAAGTTTACGTTCACAGTATGGGCTTTTCAAATATACATGATTGTGGAGTTCTTCGATAAGTACCTCAAACACCGTACCCTTTTCCTTGTTCAATTGTGCAGAAAGATCCGAGAGTGCGCCGATGGACCGCATCGTGTCACTATTAACGGTTTCCAGTCCAGCCAACAATTTCTGCACCGAGGCCAGATACTGTTTTCTAGAGTTGAGATCTTCAATATCGGTGGAAATCTGCTTAAGCTCCTCGATACGGTCCAAGATACGAATCATTTCATTGTGTTGGCTACACTTGTAATAGAGTTGGGCCAAGGAGGACTTGTCCTGGCTGAGCATCTCCGACGTTTGTTTAACCCGTCCCTGGACCAGTCTGAGCGTTTGTTGGGTCTCCGTAATCTTGTCCTTGATTTCCCCAAACGAAAGGATGGAATTATTGAACCCTTGGTAATATTCTTCAACAATGTCTTTGAGGGAGTCGTCCAGAGCGTGAAAGTAGCGCATGAACTCGCTGTAACTGCGACCTACCGAACTGCTGTCCATCAATTGCAAGGCCAACGGCACAGGGTTGAACTCTTCTTCGGTCATAAACTGCCAGTTTTGCTCAATCTCGTAGATGGCGTTTTCCGACCGCTGGAGAGGTCGTGAACTAGCGTCATATTGGTATGCCATTTTGGCACCAGTGGGATAGGCTGAGTAAACAAACAAGAATATAAGCCGCCGGAAAATGAACCAAAAAAAAAAGAAAGGAAAATAATTTTTTTTAAAAAAAAACCAATAGAAGCACAATGCGAACAACTCTGATGGAATTAGTCACATAATCTGGAAAGTCTTGCTCTCACTCGTAAACCCAAAAGACCAGCGGGGGAGGAAGAGGCGGTATGAACCCCATCCGAACACAGGGGCAAAGGGATAGCAGCGATATCAGTGACTGGGAATGCGTATCACACTGTCCTTGAGAGTGCACTTGGTTACACTTCCCAATATTCGTAGCATGCCGAACGAAAAAGATACAAGGATTAGATAAGTTAGGGATATATAATGTTGTGGTCGTAACTGGGACGGTACAGACTGGTTAGTCTGGCATTCTATTTTGTTTTCTTGTCATGAGTCTTACAAAAACATATGCCTTTCTCAGCAGTCATAATTGCCTGCAATCATTACTATAAGAGGTGCTTCCTTCTCTCTTGACATCATCTCCAAACCACCACGGTAGATTTTTTATATTTGACATAGCTGGTATCCTGTCCCACATTCAGTGTCCGAAATCGAAATCGAAAATTGTCGAGGTAAAAAAAAATAATACGGTTGAATAAAAAGATACCAAGGAAGTTGTACCAAAAAAAAATTACAATAAAAGCCAGTGACCTTGGTACACATAAGAATACCAATGTTCGCTCTGTGTTGCATTCATTTTTCCTATACACTAGAGAAAAAAACATACTGGTCAAGTACAGTCGGGCCTGTAGTCAAAGTGAAGCACAACATTCCTGCGCCATCACCCTTTTCCTCAACACAATGGGTTGTCACTATAATTAATGTACCAAAGTGACACATACGAATTCAGAATAAGGCCTCTCCTTATAGTCCATTGGTGACACAACCGATTCGGGGGAATAGAGTTGTGAGGGTTCGGAAGAGAGACGGGACACCCTGGATTAGTTCACATTCATACTACGTCAAATGTGAATATCGCATGTTGCAAGGGGAATATTCCAAAGTTTGACCTGTCTATCATAATGAACTTAGTAGTGTACATGCGCTACCTTTCCAGAGTACAGAATATCCGGCCATAGGAAAAAACCAATGGCGCCGGAGTGAATAGATGATATCGTGAACCTTATCTTCGGGAGGGGGGATGAAAGCGACCTATCGTCTGGGGAGACATGGGAAGGAGTAAGGACGCACTGGCTGACCTACATTATACTTAAATTCCGTCCCGAGTATAAATACCCCTTTCGTCAGAGGCTCATTTAATCACCACCAGCACAATTGCACTCGACTGCCCTTATAGATTCCATCGTGGTCCTTCGTCTCTCGTATAAATCATTTCCTCACGCCGACTCCACTACACACACCATGTTCAAGTCCACTTTGATTCTCGCTACCTTTGCTCTGGCCGCGGTTTCCTCTGCATCTCAGCCCATTTCCGGTACCCGCTCTCCTCCATCTAACCGGTTGGCCAGGCGAGAATTTAAACATTATATCCCAGGTATTGCCGGGGGTGCTGTTGGAACTTTTGTTGGCGACAAGTTGTTCAGGAAACAACAGGGTTGGAAAAAGACGTTGGGCGTCACCGCCTCTGCCCTTGTTGGCAGTCTGACGGCCAACCACTTATATAAAAAGTATAAAGAGCGTAGGGAGCGTAAGAAGTCCAAAGGTGGCCCATCCAGCCAGAATGCTCTCCCTGGCACTCAAGCCCCCATCGGTGTTTAACTGTGCTTAACATTTTCGTAGCCGATCGCTTTTCGCTGCTTTGGTTTTTTTGCTTGCATATGTTTTAACACATCCAAGGCCTGATGCTACTGTTGGCCTGCTAGTTTTTCCATTTTCTTTTACTTGGTTTTATGTATATATATTTTTTTTTGCTTTTTATCCATGTTTGAGATTGGTTATTTACCCAATAAATACACCCTAGCTACCATGCTTGATATGTATTCACCCTTTCGGTGACGGATGAGCATATGAGATGTATACTCTTGATGTGGCCTGGCCCTTCTACAGCCTAATCCCCCTTTTTTTTCATCATGTTATTCCTCAGTCGCATTATATTAGGTGGGAAAAATTGGGGTAGAGAGAGAATCTGTGCAAATGCTGCGGCAATCCCGATGCCTACACTGCCATCGTTGCCACTCTGTCTTGAGCAGAGTGCGCATAAGAAAAGGACACTTCTTTCGTTCAAGCCACTGCAACTATTCCGACCATTCCTACCCTCCCCATGGGTTATTTTACGTTTCTTTGTCGGTTTTATCCAGTTATTAGTGAATTATCACCCTTGGGCCGTGCTCGCATTATGGATCCCTCTATCCGTCTGGTGCAAGTACAAGGACGTACGTACCGCGTGTATACTCACCCAAGTATACCTCATTCCACAGAAATACTTCTTCGTTCTAAAGAGACCGACTTTGAAAAACCACTCGCTACTCCGACAACCCTTCCGCCTGCGCAGTGTGCAGCAGAGACTTTAAAGGTTCCAGTACGCTACCATCGACAAGTCATTGGTAAACGTGGCCATACCTTGAAACGAATAGAAAAGGACACCAACACTCACATTACGGTCCCTCGTCGCGATGACCAGCGGGAGGTCTCCGAACATATTGTTATCCAGGGCACTCTAGAGGATATCGCCCAAGCCAAGGTGCTTATCCAAACTTTGGTGAAGCAAGCTGATCAGAAGCCGAAACCGTTGACTCATTTTATTTCTTTACCGTTTAAAGGCTCTTCCGAATTCATGACCCGACTAGATACCTTCCGAACCCTGGCTCTAAACCATTACACCCAAATACTGACTGTCCCCACAACCCAGTCGAGTAGTTCCGACCCAGCTGAAACAAATGGCGGACCCGTCGAGCTGAACCCACAGTTGTACATTCGTAATACCCGACTGCACTTGACGTTGGCGGTGCTCAGTTTATGCGAGGACGATGAATTAGATAAAGCCACCGCTACCCTTCAGGGCTGTGCTTCGCAATTGTGCGACCTTTTGGGCACCCAACCGCTTCACATTCGACTGAGAAATTTACGCGTTATGAAGGGCACCCCAGGTAAGTGACATTATTCTGGTGAGGAGAGGTAAGGGTGAGGGACTATAGAAGGTACGCGTGGTTTTCCACCGTTATTCGAATGTAAGGGATTTGTGAAGTGGGTCACAACCATACCTGTTTGGATTAATTCACCTATTGAGGTTAAACTAACCAAGCGTACACTTTTGCACTTGGCTGACATCATTCTGTTAATATCCCAGACAAATGCAAAGTATTGTACGCCGCAGTGGAAGACGATTCCCAAGGACGTTTGCGAGAACTTGTCCAACATATCCTGACCGAGTTTAAAAACGCTGGTCTGATCCAATCGGACGACTACAACAGTATAAAACTACATGCGACGCTGGCCAACGTTGGCTTTCTACCCAGACCATCCCGTGCGGCTATGCAAAAGGAGCCCCTGAAATCCACCGGTTGGCAGCCTACCTTTGATGCTGGACCCCTGCTGGAGAAATTTGGTGGGTTCGATTTTGGGGTGGGTCGGGTAGGTCAGGTTGAAATTGCCAGAATGGGTTCGGTGGATCCTGAAGACGGGTCGTACGTTAGTGTACATAGTGTTGACCTGACCTAATTTAGGGAGGGAAGGCCCAGGGGCATAAGATAAACATGACTTTGACGTTTTAGACTTTATCTTATTTTTTTTTATGATGTGGATAGTACAAAATGCGAGAGGTATGTGAAACATGGACAAACGGGAAAAAGTAGTAGAGACGTATTACATGATTTACCCTAATTACAGATAGTTATACTCACTCAGCACGGTTACATTGCTACGAAAACTCACCTGGTAACACCCATATTACGGTCAAATACGCACGATTTCAACAACATTGGTTGATACCCTAGAACCACGGCACCTGAGATTAGGTTGACAGATCTGATGGTTTCCATTAACGGAATTGATAAAATTAAAATTGTACAAGCTTTAAATGGCACCACAAATAAGCGCACGTGATAATGAACCACCTCTACCAATTTAGAATAAAAAAACGAAACAAGGCATAAAAATTCATACAGTGCAGTCAACAACCAAACTCCTACGAAAACAAGAAAGTCCCTATTGCTACTTAAAAAAACGTACAAAGGAAAAATAAAATAAAATAAAATAAAAACAGTGAAATTGATGAAACTAGTCTCAAAAAAAAATGTAAAATTTATAAAAATGCGTACTAGAGTTCCGCTTCATTTCCAGAGAGCGCCTGATCATCCGCCTGGATACAAATCTGGTGAATACCAACGTCTTCCTCGAAACTTGCCGGGGTAGAATCGGCCAACTCAACACCGGTATCAATACCTGAATTCGGCAACCCGATATGACTACTCGTAGTGGTAGTACCATTCTTGAACAACGACCCCATCAACGAACGCTCCGAAAGATCCAAAGCGATACTACGAATCATTGAGCCTTCTACCACCGGCAAATCGTCATGAGAGTACTGTAGAGGGGCGCTGGGCACTTCCTCGACGGATTCTTGTTCAGACAGGTCGTCCAACTCACCCATCTGCCCCCCACCCCCGTTGTTAATACTACCACTACCAGTGCTACCTCTCCTAGTGACACCTCCTCCTCTTGGAGTAAACTCTGCATAAAACGGGGACAAGGGCATTACACCCTGTTGTTCATTGGGAGTATTTACCGCCAAAAAATCGTCCGACGTAGGTGACACCGACACATTTATCTCGTCGTCAAATTCATCTCCACCAAACGCCGACGATGTTTCCGCTGGTAAGGTAGGATGACGTATATCCAAGATACTATTCATGGCGTTGTACAGACGATCTTGAACCCGGTACGATTGGTAAGGACCGTTATGGCCATCGCCACGATCCATAGAGGCGGTGCCATAGGGTCGAGGTGCCCCTCGTTTGAGCTCCAAGTTACTCACGGGAGGATGCCAAGCGGCAGTGGACCCGGTAGAAGAAGAATAAGAAAACCGTCTACCTCCGGGGATATGCGGTGAAGGGGGTGGGATGACGGGACGCAGAATCCGTTGGAATTGGAACTGGGAGCTTGTCCATAATGGTTCCGGATTAACCAATGGACAAGTTACCAATTCGACCTGGGCCAACCACGATGAGGTGGATGGTTCAACCGTTGATGGTGTATCAAGACCTTGGGTCAAAGGAGCCTGCCCCGGACGATTACTACGTTTTCGGGCGGTAAAAGTAGACAATGCCTTATCTCCGGTAGACAGTTCACCAGTGGGAAACCAAGGCACTGACTTCCACTGGGGAGTTCGCACCACCTGCCACTCAGCCAGGTCATCCCGGCTCATGGTTAAATTATATCGGGTGAGAAACGTACCGGGTACATGTTTAGTACGTTGTACCACACACCCAGGGGTAAGTCGGTGGAGGGTTAAACTCGTCTTGGGATGAAAAGTCCAAAACATCAACGGTTGAACCATGTGTTTGGTCCGACTACGCGGGGTAAGATAGTGGAACACGTCCGCTTGCGACCCAAAGGCGGCACTGGGATAATATTGGGCTTGTAACGTCGTATGCCACCGGTTCCCTGTGGGTAAGGCTCCGAACCATGTTACCAACCGGGCTTGGGGAGGACGCCATCTTGGTATAGGTATCGGGGGTCCGGGGAAATTACCCACTACTCCACCGTGGGGATGCCCATACAATGGTGAAGGAGTGCCCTCTGGAGGCATCTCCATGGAAAACACCCCCGCCGTTTCCTCAGTGGGGTAGCCAGGGTAGAACCGTCCCCGGTCCGTTGGGTTACCGGTGGGCGTGGTGGGTGGCTTTTGTTTAATACGTACGGCCGGACTTACTGAGATGCGTTCGGTACGCCACGCACTACCGCCATTGGAGAAACTGTAAGCCAGGTCTAACGGGGTGACCGCTACCATGGGACCCAAATGGGCGGGGGCGTCCACCGGACCTCCCTGTGGGTTGATAGGGAACACGTGGGTGGTGCCGCGTCCGGTACTAACGGCTACCCACTGGGAATCCGCACTAAACAGCAGATTTTCCACGGAAGCATCAGTAATACCGCGGGTTAATCGGTACAAGTGGCGGGAACCATTTCCTCCAGTGAGCTGGGTGTCCAAGGTGGCGGTAAAACTTTGCGGGTCGCGTTTCCCCAAGAGAGCGTAAACATTGACGGCGTGACCCTGACTAGACACCGTAGCCAGCAGAGAGCCATTGGGGTTAAAAGTCAGTCCAGCAATCGGGTGTCGATGACAGGTGATGTGGGCGAACGGTGTCACATCGGTCGCCACAGGGACCGTTGAACTCGCCTCTTTGTTCTCTTTCCGATCGGATGATATAGATGCTAAAACTTCCACCAAATCGTACACGATAACGGTGCCCTGGTCTTGGTCCGAAACATCATGGGGTTCTTCAGTGGATCTGCCATTTATTTTTTGTGCTGATCCGTGAGGATAACCTTTGGTGGACAAACGACCCGTAGGCCTCGTAGGAGGTGGCCCATAAACGTTTGCCGAGTACGGTGTCGGATACACCGAAGCAGGGGAAGATTTGGAGAAATAGTGGGATAACGTCTTGTAGCCAAAGTTACCCAACACTCTGACCCCTTGTACCACTTCTTTGGCTACTTTATCCACTCCGTAGCGTGTGTAAGGGGAATGACCCTGATCTAATGGGGGATGGGAAAGCTTTACTTTGATGGGAGCCGCTTGCGTGGTAGGAAACGCCAGTAAACGAGAGCCCAATGCCAAACAGGATGCGGAAGACCCCGGATAATCCGGCAGTGCCACATTTTTAAACTGTACCACTTCGTCGAATGACGCCAGGTCGATGACCCGAACCGAGGCATCACTCAGCATCAGAGTCAGCACCGATTCGTTACAGACCATCTCGTGCACCACCAAAGAGGGGAAATCCCACTGGTGAATAACCTGTTCGTTCACTAGTGATACCACCGACACCTGTTGAACCCACGGAGTAGGACGTTGTGTTGATGAAACAGATGTCGTGTCTGGACCGTTCCAATGAACACATACCACCCATGGTAGGGTAGCCCGTTCTTCAGTCGAGAGTGCAGCACGACGGAGAGCGCTGAGGGGAAGGTACCGAAGTGACGTAACGTAGCGATAGGAACCCCGAATGGACACCACTTCGTGGATATTGTCCATATCACTAACGTCCCAGATTTGTAATCCGTCCGCATAACCCAAAGAAAGACAGGTGGCCCATCCGGTGGGTGCGAACCGAGTAGCGCCAGTGGCAGTAGGGCTGGTGGCTCCTTCACCCAGTTGGGTACGCTTGTTCCAGCGACCCAGGGTGGGCGTCACGTCCAACGCTTCACACGGCCACGGTTCAAACGCCGAAAACAATACAGGCGCACTAGACCCATTCCCAGAGTACGACCGAGCACCCATGGAATGTGGACTGGGTAGAGTACCGTACATACCTGGGGACGGCTGAATCGGGTAAGAAGCACCCACTGGGTTAGAATCAACAGGACCCACGGTGGGTAAGGGCATGTTATGCGGCGGTGGGTAGTAACCAGGGGGCCAACGATTCCCCCCGCCGCTATTACTACCGATACCGGCAATGGTTGCCGGTAGACTCTTGGCCACTCGTGCCGACAAGTCCGACCATACTAAACTTAGAGACTCGAACGAAGATGGCTCCTTGAGTAGTACCGGTTGGGCACGACGGCCCTGGCCTATGCTGGGTTCCGCAGCGGGATGACCGTTGGCCATGCCGTCCCACTGGTTACGGTAAGCAGAAAGAGGCACCTGGGAACTGTCTAGTAGGTAAAGTGTGGAATGAGCACCAGTACAGACTAGGCAGGAGGGTGACACACCAATGCCGATATAAAACGAGGCAACAACAAAAAAAAAGGGTAAACGTCACAAGCCTACCTTTGTGACCAAGGGCCACTGAGGACAAGGTCTATCGTCAATAGGAATTTATGGGAAAACGTAGTGAAATGTGTAAAAACAAGCCACAAATTACCACAAGTCAGAATAAACCAAAAACAATAAAAACGTACTCCCGATACTGTATAGCAATGCTGTTATTGCAATAAATAATAATAGAATCCCAAAACCCGCTTCGAACGTAGCTGAAATGCTGGAAAATTCAGTCGCTATTAATAAACGTAGGAATACCTCACTTTAAACCGCGAGGTCTCTCGTAAAGCGAGAGGGTTAGAAGTAGGATTGTGAATATGGGGTACAGTAAATAATTTCGAAATATATAAAATATAAACAGAGTGAACCAATGCCAGTTGGTAGGTCACTCTCCGCTTCTCAAAAGCAGAACAAAACTAGAAATACAAAGTTGTTAACGCCAGTAGGGCCACCAGAAGCACTGGTCAAAGCCGCAATGTGGATTGTCGGAGGGAACAAAACAGTGAAGCAATCGCCAAGAAAGACGTTGGTTCGCAATGAACAATAATGACAAACGTATTATAAAGAGTGGTCAAACTATGGCAAAAACAAAGGGAGTTTGTAAAGGCACGGTACCGCACAAAGGGAAAGGATAAAAGTAGGAGAGGCGAGGTTTCAAGTGTAATTATATACTATTGTGAGTCAATAGAGCTGCTGGGTGACTGTTATCGCATTAGCTTGGGCCAGATGACCCAGGGCATTCCTCCCCCTCCCCCATGTCAACCGAGTATACAAGGGGGGGGGGAGGCTTTACTGTGGCGATCTACCGTGATGTCACGAGATTGGTGGTGAATTTCGGGTTCAGGCCCATCCTTTCTTATGGACCTAGTGGGTGGAGCACGTGTCTAATCCTTTATTTTGTAGTATCGATGGCGAGATGTAATGTGGATGTTATTCTTCCTGGCTGATGTTCTGCAATATCGAGAGTAATTCGGTTACCCAAGAACACGATAGCCCTCCCAATGCTGAAAATAGTGCTGACCATGTCTATCACCCCGTCTTGAACCAGTGAGCCCCAGGTTGAATTATTTCACTAACCAAAGACTATAAGCGCCTATCAATGGATTCTGATTAGGTAGTCGGGAAAAACGAGTTACGTCAGCCCATTCTGCAGCACTGTACCTTCTTTGCTATTTTCGTACTGGTTCACAACCACATTATTGGAACACACACTTCCAAGGGATTTCCCCTCCGGTCTTGAAGAAAGCAATGCCAGTGACATTCGTCCTGCCATGAATCCTGTTCACTCACTCTTTTTTCTCGTTTCGAATTATTCCGACCCATTTTCCACTTTGTTTTTTTTTATCCGCTTGCACTTTTACTGCGTTGGGCATTGCATTCGAAGATAATTCCCTCGGATAACTTAAATTCAGTTTAACACATTTTTTTTTCTTATTCTTGGATTATCATAATGGAAGAGTCCAAATCGTCAGTACCAGTTTATCTGATCATCGGGGGAGGTGGTTTCCTAGGGAGTCACATTGTGGATCTACTTTCCGAACGCCATCCCGAGGCTTCCCTACGTATTCTCGATCTACGGGTACCGCACAAGTTACCCCATATCGAGTACTTTCTCGGGGATATTTGCGACCCCGAACTGGTAGACCGCGCCTGTGCTGGGGTGACCACCGTTATCCACACGGCGTCACCTCACCCGGGTTGCCCCCGGGCCGTTATGCGTAAAGTCAATGTAGATGGCACCGCCAATGTGATCCGCGGCTGTCAGGCCCAGAGAGTTAGGAATTTGATTTATACCAGTAGTTCCTCGGTGGTGATGTCTGTTCAAGGACAGGTGGTGAACGCCGACGAAACGCTGCCTTATCCTAGTCGTTTCGCCGATTACTATAGTGAAACCAAAGCTCAGGCCGAGGAATTAGTCCTCAAGGCCAACGACCAAACTGCCCTGCGAACCTGTTCCCTACGGCCGGCCGGTATTTTTGGACCCCGTGATCAACAACTGGTACCCAAAGCTATGGCCTCGTTGAAGCGGAACGCCCACCGATTTCAATTGGGTTTCAACCGTACTTTGGTGGACTTTACTTATGTGACAAACGTTGCCCATGCCCATATCTTGGCCCTTGAAAAATTACCTGCTGATGATCGTATTGCCGGAGAGGCCTTTTTCATTACCAACGATAGCCCCGTTCTCTTTTGGGACCAGTTACGCGGTCTGTGGAGCTTGGTGTCCAACGATATTCGTCCCTGGGTGGTAATCCCCGATGCCGTAGCCTATGCGATACACTTTTTGGTGTATTATGTAATAACCCTATTGACACTTCTCATCCCCGGATTTCAGTCCAATGCCGCTTTTGTTATCAAACTGATCCTGACCCATCGTTTCTATAATATTACCAAGGCCAAAACACTGCTGGGTTACCATCCCATTGTATCATTAGACGATGGGTACCGACGCAGTGTTGAGTGGTATCTGGAAAGCCAACGGAAATAATTTACGAGACGCAGCGTAATTCTTTCTTTCGCACCTTTTTTTTGTTTCCGCTTTATCTGTCGTGGTTATGTGCCATTAACACACCTACATTCGCCTATCACTTTTTTTTATTACTGTTTTGGTACTGGTGTGAGAACATTGCATGTGGGTAACAACCATACTTGCTTAGCAATATCGTTCTCAAGTACCAGTAGCCTAGACGGTTTTTACGTTTCTCTTTCTATTATAATAACGAACACTTAACGCTCACCTCACTCTCTGTGCTCGGTTTTGTCCCTAATGTGTAAGCACTATGTAGATGAATTCCTACAGAGTTATTGGAATATTGTATACCATAAACACTGCAGACCATCATCCAAATCATAATCTACTGGTGTCTCAGTAATTTAATTCATATAACCCATCAATAGTGAGATGGTTAAACTCCTACATGATATATAGAGAGAGAAGAATGGAGGGTGGTGGAAGGTATAAAGGACAGCATGTGATGATACATTGTAGCCCTGAGCCACAATCTGGCTTTTATAATACCAGAGATATCACTTGAGCTTGCACATGCATATCACTGGGAGGGCCTTGAATAATATCACTCACTCGTTAAGTTCGATTAAATAGGCGTAAATTGGTGTGGCTTTATTTCCCATTGCCATTACCCCTCTTCAGTTGAAGCACGTACGTCTTGATATTGCCTTACTATCTTTAGTTTTCATTGAAGTCGTTGTAATTTGTGAAGGGACTCGTCATCGTCGTTTAGTCCAATGACCAGCCGATGGGAAAATTGACCAACCACTAAGGCCATCTGGTAATCGTTGGATTATTCACCCACATTTGATCAAAGAAAATGCAGTTAAAGGTATCATACACTTATCGATACTTGTGCGACTGGAGGAAAATACAGCCATGAACCACAGGGTTATACTAGACTTGTCTGGTTGAGTTGGTACGTCTACATAGTATATCAGTATTGTACATCTTTAGAAGCTGCTCTGAAAAATTGATTTATAAAAAGGAGTGGTGGAGAAATAGTGGCGGAAAGACAATCACGGGGGGGGGAGCTGTTATGGAGGTTCTGCACCAAAGGGATCGCTGGCCGAAGAACTCGGGTGTGGATAACGTGCTGTACATGGCTGTGAGTACAGTATTCCACGTCACCCGTGGCGCGCTCTTCTTGGCCCAACTTCCACCTGTCAGGATTCAAAAAGTGGTACCTTTGATTCTCTCTTGGTTGTGCCGTTCCATCGTGAGGAATGCCCCCTCTCATGTACTTTTTTTTTGGTTGCGTTCTGATATTCTTATCCCTACCCATCGTCGCTCGCTCTCTCTTTTTTGTTTGAGTCCAACAGTTTTTTTTTCGTCCATGTGACCAGTTCCGTGTACTTTCACACACAGCCTATCGTACCCATTTATATCATTGACAGCATGGCCACGAACTCTACTTGCCAACACCAGCGCGGTACGGCCCCTTATTTCGTTGCGTCTCCGTTACTCAGCTGGAACGTGAGTCAAGTTCCCCATACGCACGACTTCAAGCTGTTGGATCCCAATCTACACGTTACCACCGAGCCAACAGTGAATCAAGGCCTGACCAAAGACATCTGGGCCATGTGCAAGGTATGCTTTGGAATTTTGACCATCCAGTGTACCAATCTGAGTATGACCGAACAGTCGGTCAAATGCAGTCAGGGTATGACCCATCACTTCCATTGGTCTGTCCCCAAGGCACCCCAACCCAATGCGAATGACACCCCAGTGGGTGCTTCATCAATCCCACCTGATACACTGACGGTGAGTTGTTGCCTATGCGCGTTTTCCGCTTTATTCCAGTGGACCTACCCGGCTATTCCACACTCCACCTTGCTATTACTCGAACGCACATGGGTCAGCAAAACCAAAACTCAAACTAACGATACCGACCTCATGGCAAGCTGGGTAGCAATGGGGCTTTGCATCGAGACCTTGATCATCTACATCGATAATGTACTGATGGGGAACTTACGACCCATTAATGCCACCAATAAGATATTTCAAAAGCGGATTGGAATGGAACCCGCCACTGAAGCGTGTTTCAAAGTGCTAGGCTTCCAGTTTCGTGACCCGTACTGGCACCCTCCTCAGGCCTTGGAGATCCGCTCACGAGATAACTTGGTAAAGGCCCGGACGCAATTGGAGTTGAAGTCGTCCGAGTTATACAAACAGGTGCACCCGGGCCAAGAACACCCACGCTTCAAATTCCCACCGGCTCAACCCACCATCGGGCATGGCCTGGGTGCCACCGTTTACCCGAAGCGTGCTTCGAATCACTCTTCGACCACCACTTACCTAGAAGAACAGACCAAACCAGTGACCCCTAGTTATGGAGTGCTCGGATGCATACCAGATATGGACGACAAGGTAATCAGTTGGGTATTTCGATTACTTTCCCAGGAGGACCCCGGCCAAGGACCCCAGTATTTGGACGCCCTCCATGATCTCAGTCTGGGTCGTCCCAGTGACACTTTACGGGACATCGTGGATACCCAGCGAGTGGAGGGTCATTTCACCGCTACCGATATCCAGAACGCCTACCGATTTTTCGAAGCCGACCCCACATCCATTACAGATTACCAACTGGTGTGCTTATACCAAAGTTTGGTGATTGACAAAGTGGACCAAACGGCCCAGGCCTTTTCCCAATTGCAGGTACTGGCAGCGGCGAGGAAAAGTGTGGCCCTGGAAGAATTTATGCATTCAGGATCTATCGAGCGGTTGGCAAAGCAAGAAGCGATCCATAGTGGTGATTCCCAACATTTAACCCGCCTACCGGTGGGCCTCCAAAATATTGGTAATACCTGCTACCTCAATTCCTTACTTCAGTATTATTTTACGTTGTTACCCTTGAGAAAGGCCATCCTGGACACTGACCCTTGGAACAGTGCCTTGGTGATGGGACACCGGGATGGGCAGAGGTTGGTGGGCAAACGTGAGATCGAATACGCCCTCACCTTTGTGGGTCGGATGCGTGAGCTGTTCTCGGTGTTGGAGAATTCCAAGCAGTCTTCGGTTCGGCCGGACAAAGAATTAGCACGCCAAGCCTTGACTAGTGCACCGGAACAGTTGAACACAGAGGAACCGCCTAAAACGAATACTGCATTCGTAAAAATAGGTCCCAAGGTGATTACCCCGCCTCCAGAGGAATCTTCCCCGTCCCCCTCGGCCCTCCTAAACTCTTCACGGGAACCTTCGGCCATGCAGGTCGATGAGGAACCTGCCTCGACCAATTCAGCACCTCCTAGTGAAACTAGTATTGCGGATGCCAACCTCCCGTCGTCCGTCCTGGAGAGTGATCAAGAATCTCACCCTTCCCAAAAGAAGGTTCGTTTCAAAGTGGCAGATAATGAGCCGGAAATTCGACATATCACTGACCAGGAGACTACTACAAAGTCAAGCCGTACGCCCCCTCTGTTACCGGTTCGTCGGTCGACCAGGCTGAACAAGAACCAAACCACCGGTAGTACGGATACCGAATCCACGACTGGCCCCACTTCGTCGAATCAGATGATGTTCGGTAGACAGCAAGATGTGAGTGAATGTATGGAAAATATCCTGCGGGTTTTCGAAACGGCTCTTCAGTCCATAATCCCCCATGATCCGTCCCCTACTACCGACCAAAATAAGGCTTCTTCGGTGTCTTCCCAGGATAGTGGTGAGGAGCGTCCTAGGGGATCTTCCGCGGTGGAATCAGTTTTGGTTTCGGTGAGTGTACCCGAACACGAAGATCCCCGCCGTCCCGAGGCCAATCTCATACGTCGGTTGTTTTACGGTGTTTCCCAACAATCGTTAAACTATCTGGACGCCGCATTAAACAAGGACGTCGAGAATGTCAAGTTGGAATTATTCAACCACGTACTTATTCAGGCGGCCCAGGGCAATGATTTATATGACGGTCTGGATGCCTACTTTGGCCAGTCCACCGTGTCCTTTGCCGGTACTGACGCCGTTCGCCAGGTCTATATTGACCATTTACCATCTTTGCTGCATATCCAGATCCAGCGGGTACAGTTTAATATTGAACGTGGGGCAGTCTATAAAAACAACGCCTATGTGCCGTTCGATCCCGTGCTTTATCTGGACCGCTACATGGCCGACCAGCAACCCGCATTACAGGATCGGAAACAGCGTGTAAGCGAGTTACAGGAACGGGTGACCCAGGCCCGATCTGACATCGAAAAGCTTGTCCACCACCCGGCGTGCTCCCAAACGGTATCCCAGCTGCTTGAGGAAACCATTGCTTATCTTAAATCGAAGCAAGCCGAGATCTCTACCAATAACCAGCCATTAACCATACCCGATGTTTCCATGAACCTCAATGACGGTTCGGAAACCACACTAAAAGACTCGCCCAGTACACCAGTACCGATCTTGTCATCGGAAGAGTATAATCAATCCATTGCTAATTTAGAAGTGATCCAAGCTGCTGTAGAAGAGAAGAAATCAGAATTAACCCGTAATATCGAACAGTGGCGTCAGGAAATAAAAGGCGTCTACGCGGACCTTCAAAACGTAGACTATCACGCCCATGCCGTATTCATGCACCGTGGTGAAGCCTCCTTTGGCCATTATTGGGTGTATATTTTTGACCACAAGCACCATCGTTGGTTAAAATACAATGATGAAATTGTGACCCACGTGCCGGATTCTGAAGTGTTTGGCGACACCACAGGCTCCAATGCCAATCCGTACTTGATTGTGTACGCCCGACGTAGTCAGTTGGACGACCTTGTTTCTTCAGACTAGCATTATATTGGGAAATAAATCATTGCATCTTTTTTTTTATACAAATTCTTGTTTTCCTATTGCAGATGTGTTTACCACTTGACAATTGTGGTTTCCCTAATGATAAGTCGTTCATTTATCGATCTCGAAAAATAGATTTATTCGGTATATAATAGCCATATCGTCAATCAGGTCACTCAACGGTAACCTCTGTAGGCATTGTCATATTGGGATTAAAAAATAGGCAACCATGGGAAACAGTCGACCAGACCACAAGTATACAAAATGATTGACGAATACAAAATACTACTTTCGAAAGAGGGCGATGAATCCTATAGTGATACTTCTTTTTACGCTTTACCACCCTGGAACATCTGCATAGCAGCCCGGGCCGCCATCTGAGCCACTTCGGATTCCTCAGCCTCGTCGGTTTGATCAACCCCACGAGTTTTGTTCTGCTTCTGGAACAGTTTGACCGCTTCAGCCATAGCCATTCCCACAAGCTGGGATTGACCACCACTGCCGCTTGCACCACTTCCCCCGTGGCCACTGCCTCCGAAGCCCATAGCATTGCCCAACATACCGGTCATGCCACTTCCACCACCGCTGCTGCCACCACCACCCATCTTATTCATGGCCTGCATCACGGCGGCCATCGCCAGGGCGTTCTTTCCCATATCCATGAAACTACCACCGCTGCTTGTGTAGGCCTGTTGATGGTTCTGTTGCATCTGGTTCATGTTGACATTTCCGGAGGGTTTGTTATGGCTGCTACCGCCCATGACTGCACTCAAAGCCTGGTAAAATCGGGTATATCCCAAAATAAAAAATTAACCGATACAAGGTAAAATCTATGTTAGTCAATTATTTCTATTGACGTCTCAAGGTAAGAAGAGGCCTACACTATGTGAAAAGAGATCAAAGGCTCCTTTCAAAAAATGTACTCGTATTACATCCTGCCAGTTATTCGAATAAAAAACGGGCTAATAACTTACATTGGAGAAGAAATCCTGCTTAGTAGGCTTGGAACCATGCGACGACTGTTGCCCATGACCACCGCCGCCGAAGAACTGAGCGGCTATGTTCTGGGCCATACCCATATTGAAACCACCACTATGACTACCATGATCGCCGCCATGGTTACCACCGTAACCCTGAGCTTGGCCACCACCATAGTTACCGCCCTGGTTACCACCGTAGCCCTGAGCTTGGCCACCGCCATAATTACCGCCGTAGCCCTGAGCCTGGCCACCACCATAGTTACCGCCCTGGTTACCACCGTAGCCCTGAGCTTGGCCACCGCCATAATTACCGCCGTAGCCCTGAGCTTGGCCACCGCCATAGTTACCGCCCATCATCCCCTGCGACTGATTCTGGTATTGCTGGTTGCCCATCGGTGAGTTGTACTGATTTCCACCTCCGTAGTTGCCCATACCCGACGAGGCTTGGCCCTGGTGTTTTTGTTTTTTCTTATCTCCCATAAACTGCCCAGCCATGGACAGCAGGGAACCTACGGCCGAACGGTCCTGGGAGCCTCCCTGCTGGTGGTCTTGGTCGCCACCTTGGGTTGGATTACCGTAGTTTTCTTGGTTACCACCTCCACCATAGCTGGAAGCGGCACCACCTTGAAAATTGTAGCCGGACATGGTTAACGTACAGAATTGATACCCAGTTACTATTTTTTTTGAGGAAATGTAAAAATTATACAGAGTACTGGCAAATCTGGAATGTAGTAGTAGCTAAAATACTAAAAAAAAATAATAGAAGGACCAAACAAAGCGAGGTTACTGTCAGCTAATTTATTCCATGAATATACACCCGCACCACAACGCACTTCACAGTGTAGCAAACCAAGAGGGTAGATGTGGGATACGTTCTAAACAATAGACCACATTTCTCACACACCCACATAACCCAAGCTGAAAGAATACCCAATAGGATTGCCAATGGAAGAAGAAACCCAACAGCATGGTGGACTACTTATCCTGGCGGATATCCTCTGTCCTTATCGCAATCGTGACAGCCAATACGTGACGATCACAGGGTGATGTCGCTATTGGACTAGGTAGTGAATGTCTGACTCCGAATACAGTATCCAAACACAAGTTCCAAGCACTGATATTGACACTGACACTGCACAAACTAACCACAAAACCCACAAGTGAACTAAACCCGTAGTTAACGAGAGATATAACAATTCCTTTAGGCCGGCATTTCGGGTTTTACATATTATTAGGATTGGATTACATGCTTCTGCATATTTCGCCCACAATAAAATAGGAAAAGTGCTACAACTAAATTTTCGAGCAAGACCAGGGGTTTCTCCCACAATATGCGAATTCATGCGTCAGCGACCTCTTCATCAAACAAATAGTAAATCCACGTGCCACAAAAATTTCTTTCACCTCAACCTCTGCATCACCAACCTTGCTGTAAACCCTGGACATGATGTTACACTGGATACACGGTCACTACTCCGAATCTTTGTACATTAGACATCGAAACTAAAATACTATCAGACCACTTGGCTATCCTCTTTGTCACGCACTAGATGTATTACGCCGGTGTCGCTTTACACACTGGACACTTAATACGGGGAAAGCGAAGAGATGGGCCCGATGACTTCTTCGACAAACAGTCGAGTACGAAATTCGGTGGTATCGAGGTGGTAACGTCCAGTGTTTCAGCTAATCCCCAGGGTGGACAGGCAGACGGTGGACACCCAGGAAATCATATGGTTACTACCCAAGTTAGGTAAAAGGTAAAGGTGGCTCGTTTCCTGCGAACAAGTGCCCAACAACCTCGTGGCGTTCGGGGTAGTCTTGGTAAACCCCCTTTTCATGCTGGGAAATCACCTTCACCTGTTCCTTGTGTAGCTGGTGCCTTAACCCAGAGTGTCGTGTCCATCAACCACTGCAGCATATCCTGAGATGGAGGAGTGGTTTCTGGTTGGTCCAAACGAAATTGAATTTCTGGAATCAGGCGTTTTCGCATAACCCATTGGTGACGGGCCGTTCCATAATCTACTACACCCCGGCAGTCCATAACCCAAAATGGAAACTCCGCTGCATAGTCCAGCAGGGTGCTCATAGCCAGTGGAAGCCGGAGTAGATAAACAATCTCGAAATTGTACCAGTACCATCATCAACTAGAAAACATGAAATGGCACCACCAATGATCTGCACAATCCAGAGATAAAGTTTCTCAATCGCATATGATGACTAGGTAGACAAAGCTTGACCTACCAATTGGTATAATCCCCCCCCCCTTTCCAGCATGGTTTACACCTTGGACATGGCTTGGCCAAAATATTTGGGTAACATCATAAGTAAGACTGACATTGGGGGATGTTCGTAGAGATCCAGGTGGTCGGACAAGGCATGGGTCAACAGGATACATCATGACGCTTCATAAAAACTCCGTTCCTGGTATCAACAAAAATCCCTCCAGTGCGTACATCCCATCTATCGGTTTATTGGCAAAAAGTCGCATATCGTAGACTGGATAGGTCCAAATAGGATAGTGGATAAATATAATAAAATGAAAATAATTTAGCTAAACTGCACAAAAAATTACACACTAGTACTACACACAAAGGTCAATATTAGATATCGGTTTACATCATCACCGTTCATTACCGATCGGTTGTTAGATACCACGTTTGGTTTTTCTTTTCCGATTGTACCCTCTCACTCAAAATAAAGGGTGAGTTCTTCCTCATTTTCAATGTTACGGGCAGCACATAGAACCACCCGGAGGCGACCATCCTTGAGACAAAGGGTACGAGGGTACAAATTAGGACGGGCACTGTGCTGTACGTAACCGCAGGGGGACCGGGTAGCACTTAGGTCCACAAACCAGTCCCGACTAGCACGAACCATAATGCACGGTGGATAGCGTTGGGTGAAATAACCTTTGGCGGCGGAACTGGATGGCGGAGAATGGGTGGTTGTGCGGGAGCTAGGTGATGATTTAGCCTCGACTGCTCCGGTCCCGTTCTCCGCCGTAGTGAGAAATCTGCTAGTTGGTAAGGGTCCCCCGGTGGAAGATAGCCGCGGAGGTCGACCAACGTTCCCAGACCCTCGTCCCCGGCCGACGGTGTCTCCAACAATCCGTTGGGTAACGTTAAAATATTCCGATTGGCGGTGATATGCCTGATGTTTGCCTATTAATTGACCAGTCACTTCCAATACGACTTCCCCCTTTTCGAAACTATGACTTGTGAACAGCCCCAACGTAGACCGTTGGGGACTCCGGTGGGTAGTCCAACAGGGTTCTTCACCATAACTGGGTACTTCCTGCTCCCAAAACCGTCGATTATTCTCAGATAAATCTCTCAAGGCAGGGGCCTGGAGAAGATGATTCACGATGGAATAATCCGATGGAGCATAGTACCTGGACCAGTGGGCCTTGCTGGAAGAGTGGATATGCCCCACCACTTTAAAAAATGCTCCGACGCCCGCACAGGCGATGCGGTTCACAACCGCGCCCATTCCCACAGGGTCAGGACTAGGTAACAAGATGGCGGGTTGGTCTGTACGGTGGCCAAACGTACCGAATACCGACAGAGTATTGTGCCTGGAATTATCAGGATCAGTCAATGACGCATCCACTTCATCGAGATCCAGGTGCCACGGTTCGGACCCCATGCGTTGGCCCTGGTCAGTATCAGTACCTGGTTCGCGGTGACCATCTTTATCTGACAGCGACAGCCCACGTAACTCGGGTGAATTAGTAACACTAGTATCGGAACTATCCGACGATGGAAACAAAGACCGGGGACTTAACGTCGCGTTGTGACCCGTCCTCTGTCGGGTGCTCCCATGGCCAGCGTAATTACGATTGGCATAATAATGCGTTTGGTACAATGACAGGGGCAGCTGGTGCGTAGGGGGTAAGGAACGATCCACCAGAGCGGTATTATGGTGACGATCTCCCTCGCGCAAGGTGCGGATTCTCTTGGCAAAATTAGGATCGCCCTGAGAATATTCATACAATTGCTCCAAAGTTTTGATGTAACATTCCGAGGGAGCTACAAACCAAAAGGGTTTGGTAGGGCACTGACGTACATATTCCGCGTACAATTCATCGTCGTTCCCCATCATTTCTTGGTCACTACCCTTTGGTAACGGCGTTGATGGCGATGTCTTATTGGAAACTTGGGTGCGAGTCAGTAAAACTCCACCGTAGGCGTTCACCGCGGTAGTCGCCCGGGCCAAACTGGGGACCCTTCGTCGGTATACCAGATCGGTCCGCGCTGCGCTGCACGAATCATCAATAGGAACTCGGGAATGAACTTTGATGAGCCAATTATCCAATGCCTGCGTTTCCATATAAGTGTCCCGTTGGCAGTAAACAACGTTCAGTGCATCCGTCACCCGGGAATCCCCCACATCAGGCTGGACCAAAGTTCGATAAAGTGTCTTATATCCTGGCAGTTTATGGAACAACATGTGCAACAATTGGGTGTTACCCAAGCCCACAAAATCCCCCGGACATCTTAGAAAGCGCGTTTGATCCCGCACCGTATGGTACAAGTCAGCCTCTTGCCCGTGTGAATACCGCGAAAAGAGCATTTCCAATGCGTGGTACAACGTAGGAGCCCGAATTGTACCGTTGGCCGATACATCGTCCGCCACCGTTAATTCCCATCCCGCACCGTACACCAGTTCACCCAGGGTGGGATCCGCCAAGAATTGGCGCTGGCTAGCCACGTTGGGAAACAACCTCACCTGAGGTTCCGACATTGAGGACCAAGGTACCATTTGGCACCGTACCGAGGTGGATTGACCAGGAAATATGTAACTGGCCAAGGTTCGCCGACAGGTGTAATCTAGGGGGGCCAGGAAATCGGGAAAATCGCCCGTGACGTAGATCATGGATTTTTGGTCGGGTTTCCCATCGCCGAGTGCCAAACGACCTATGGAGGAAACCACCAGATTACCAATTCGCCATGACGTGGCCAGAGTGTCATCAGCTAGGGATAGCCGTTCATTCTCCGGAATAGTGGCTAGTACCGCGGGGGAACCATTGCGTCGGTTAGTAGTAGTAGGAGGTTCCCGTCCAATTGTAGAGTTATCGGTCACGTCTGAGCTCATCGTAGTATGCTTCAGAATCTGAGGTCGCGTCACCGACATGGCAGTTGCCAACGGCATAGCGTTCAGTTCCAGCACGGTAGGATTAGCCTCATCTAGCTGATTACCCTCGTTGGCAAACAAGGTGTGGTGAGTTTTCGCATGTATATGGCATAATAGACAGCGCAAATGATGATAAAGGGAAGGTCGGCTGTCGGTCGGAAACAGATGTTGGGCTTTGGAAAACAGACACGACAAATGATACGATGTAGAACACAATGAACCGGCTGCACAACGCACAGTGGCCCCCACTCGGGAACATAACGCACAATAGGTATTTTGGGCCCGCAGCAGGGCCGCCTCGATACCCTCCACTTCGTATTTGTCGTTGATGTGGATATCGGGCAACCACAATAGACAGTCCACATGGGCCCAAGCATCAGGGTAGGTACGGGAATACAGAAAAAGAAGTCGACCGGTGCCCACTGTAGGCCCAGTGACCGGTAACATACTCATTGAATGGGAACGCCGGGATGGCATGGAAGTAGGCGGAGAAGGTAACGTGGAAATCGGTCCCGGGTTGGTGGTATTGCCTAGAGGGGACAGTTCCGTACCGTGACATAGTAAACATTTGACAGGTTTACTACCCGCCACAGTAGTTGACGACAAAGGAGGGGAGGAAAGCAGGTCCGCAATGGAAGGCCGACGGTTGGACGGTTCCCGTGGAGGAGGCAATACCGAAGCAAAGGGGGTTACTACGGCCGAATCTGGGCGACGTTTTTCGAAATGCGGGGAAGGACTAGCATTGGACGAAACCGGTACCGACACCGCTGGGGAGGGACTCGGTTCGGCACTGAATAACGTTAGTAATACCTCTGCGGCATCCACCTCGGACGAAGGTGGATGCGCTGATGTCGGAATGGAGGATACCGTAATAGTCGGAATATTACCCACAGGACGGGCGCCCATTGATACCGAAGGTTTCCGAAAGGTGGTACGGACCGCTGGGGTAGGTGGAGCACTAGAGAAGGACATATTATGGGGTGAAGGAATCGAGTCGGTGGCGGCCAACAACAAATCCCGCAGGCCCCCGGGACGACCTTGCTTGGGGGCACTCTCGTAGCCATCGGAACGTTCCCGGTCTTCGGAGATAAGTGACTGGGACCGCGATGGTGTCACCAAGCCTAGATCGTACCATGGGTGAATTTCCAAAGTGTAATCAACCTGGGCGGGTGACAACGTCAGGTGAAATGCACTTCCTCCAGGGGACGGTAGTTTGTCCGACTGACCCGTTTTGCCATAGTTGGATCGGGGTTTAAAGGGGAGTTGATCCTTCACTTGAGGTAGTAGGCTTGACCGTAAACCACCGATGGAGGCCACCCACACCCGTTCACGTTCAAATGCCACAGGAAGCGTCCACATGAGTGTCTCATCCTGCTCTTTTCGACAAATAGGGCAGAAATACTGTGACGCTTCGTCTTCCACCAGTCGATTATACTGCTCCGTGGTCAATTGGTCATCGCAGGCGCAATGCACCCAGTTACCACACGTGTCACAGGTAATCATGGGAGTTTCATAGTCGTCGTCCCGGTATACCCCCTGACAGAGTGGACAGAGATTACCCTTTTCCAGCAATTTCCCACACGGCCAACACAGCGTATAATCGTACACCCAAAATCGGTCCTCGGTCCCGTTATCCGTACCGTTTTTCCCGAATTCTAACGTATCTTCTGGGGGCAGATCAAATGTACCCTCTGGATGACGGGAACCGCACTCTTGACAATGTACGCACTCAGCACAGACCCATCTCCGAAATTGCCGAACAGCAGTAACCGCAGCGGGGGAAAGACAACCCACATGGCTCAGACGTGGACAATGATCACACTGTAACAACTGACCCAGAGGCTCCGCTTCCTGACAATAAGCACACCGGGCGCAATACGCACATGGTTTACCGTCCATATTGTGGCCCAGCTTAGACCGTGCGGATGAATCACTATTACCCGTGTCCACTTGGTCGTCGTGACCGGCACACGTCCGATGGTAGACCTCACTGCAGGTAACACAACGGAACAGTGTGGAGGAGGAGCTCTTATTCGACACAGTAGACGCAGTATGGGGAGGGAAAAACCCTTTACTACACGCTACACAAAGATCATCGGAGGCCCCTTTGGAGTCGTACGGTAGACAAGGAAAATCACTCGGAGTCAACGGTAACGAACAGGCGGATTCACTCAAGTACACACGGGATTCCCGCCGGAGAATAGCATTGGTAGTCCGTAGCCCGTTGGATGAACGCAAGGCCTGCCCCACGATCAACCGACGAATCCTGGGAAACACCCAAGGCACGCCCCGGGTTTGTCTCCGGTAATCCAACCAGTTGCTGATCTTTAGCCCGAGCTTTTTACGTCGCTTATTCTTCAGTCGCTGGGTTAAGTTTTTACGGGGTCCGTCACTGGTAGATCCATCTAGAGGCAAACACGTGTGTTCTCCAGGATGAGGTGGTACTTGTGTGGTCCCCTGGGCGGTAACCCCCGGCCGACCTGGCCCAGAGATGGAGGATTTGATACCCGCCACCGCGGGTCCTGTATCTTTCAACTCGGTTGCACATTTACTTTTACTTGCCGTATTTGGGGGCGCCCCCTGCCATGAGCGACCCCCCTGAAGGGTCGCGTTGGTAGATACCACTGTAGACTGTGGCCGCCCTCGTTGTACTGCTGCACCGGTGGAATCTGTTATGGGCTCCACTACGTGACCGTTGGGCCGTCGTGCCTTGGAGTTGACCCGTTTGCCATTCACCCCGTCTGGTCGGAGTTTCCGTTTCCGTGAATCCCCCAAAAAGTGACTAAGGGGAAGATTAACCATTTCCGCGTCACCACTGGTCGACGCTAAATATTTTTGCCGGAGTGTGTCCAGTGGTACCTCGATCTGCTGCATCCGGCCGTCAAAGGCTTCACAGTGCACGTGTACTTTAACCGATGACCAACCGTTAACGGCAACTCGTCCGTGACGCCCCATCTTACACACAGCCGTGGCCCAGGCGCTTGGGGTTTCGTACTCAGGTGACATTTCCACGGATAATGGTTCATCGGGGTTAGGACGTAATGTACCCTTGGGTGTCACAAGGGCAGTATGATTCCGAAAATTCACCAAACAGCCGGGATTCAACAGACCTGATGTCACCAGATTAAGTAGGCAAACCCGGTTATTGTGATTGCCACCCACACCTTGATTAAACCGTGGGCTGGATGTACCGCCCGCCTTGGTAGAGTGAGGTCGGCGGACCATAGTAGGAATGTGTTACAAGTAAAAGTATAGTAAGTGTGGGTTTCTGATGCTCAGGAATAAGAAAATAATTCGATTTCCGAGGTCAAGTGGCATACCACGTCTTTGACGAACAAAATAAATAGGAAGCGGCGAATCGCAAGTTGAGAGAGAGTCGTATTCAATGACAGGTATGTACATTAAGGGCTGCACTTGGGACACGACTTTTGATGTATCTGTGAAAGGAGGACTAAATTAAGGATGAAAACAATCGATATGGAGTAAAGCGTTGGACAAGGTAGTTCGTAGACGAGCATAAGAGGGAAATTTAGTGGTCGGCGAATACACTATCCCATCCAAAAGGAATATATTCATAGCAACATTGTAAAACCAAAATTTACGTAGCCGTAAGGTTACATTAGTACATTAGAAACTGAGTACGAAAAGTAATTGTCAGTCAAATGCCCAACTAGGTGAAATCAGGATATAGAAGTAGCAAGGTGGTCATTAAGTAACACATGCAAGCGACAGTAGCGCATGTGGGTGAGCAAAGAGCTGTATTATACAGGGCTAACCAGCATCAGCACCTAACTCGAATCGCTGCTCCCTGTTTAGTGGTGGCCGTGATTCAAATGGCTACTACTTCAGCCCAAAACCACAGTCGTCCATTCCTCCCCATATTAAGAGTTTGCAGAATGGTGGACCAGGGGGGGGGACACCGCTACCATTCAATCGCTTTCACCCATGCTTAAATCACCCCTTAAAGAGGCTCACGTTGTGAATTGTTATGGACGCACATGCACTAGAAATGCACGAGTTTCCAGTAAAGAAAATAAACACATGCGGTTTTTGTGGTATAGTTTGGGCAAGGTGAAAAAAAAAGGTAAACACCATTGACAGTGAAGACCAATGCGCTTGGAATGCACTTACCTAACAGAGGGCGAGACACTACTAACCGACTTGACAAGGTACTGAGCGAGGTAGGATGCAACTTTGGATGAGGATGAATATAGTAGCTACCAATGCACCCACACACAGTTAAAAGGAAATTGGCGCATGTCCTCGTTCCGAAACGAACTTTGAGCGTATACACAATGGGGGTAAATACTTTTGGAGGTGAAGTGTAGTAAAAGTGACAAGGTGAGTAGAGTAGCTACAATGTTATCCGTTACGATTGAATGAGGGGGTTATTACTGGGAACTAAAGTAACAGAGAAACAAGATGGTATACGTTGCTAACGATAAAAGGCAAGTAAGAAAAGCTGCGCGGGCAAATAACCAGTGCAGGGCAATGGGATGGTCGTTAAACCGTCAATGTACAGCGCTGAGGCGAAAGAAACCCCAATGTTATATATAACAATTAAAATTAACAAAAAAAAAGAGAGTAAAAAGGCATGGCAACAATAAAATTTGTATAAAAAAAAATAAAACCACTATAGGTTGAGGTGTGTGTTATACCCTTCTGAGCCACCATCGTCCTCCGTTCGACACTCTGTGTTTATTGACACAAAAAAAAAATTACGGCTCAGGATGTAGGTTAGTCGCTCTTGGGAGAAAAAAATACGCTTATCTGTAGAAACCAGTCCCGAGCTACGCCCATTATCCAATTACCTGCGAGGAATGGAAATTATCTTACACGTCCTTAGTATGTCCCCTATCCCTTGCCTTCAAAAAAAAAAAAAAAAAGTACATGCCAAGGAAAAGACAGTGGGGCAGACCACAATAAATGAGTAATGTGGCCTCCATGGTTATTGGCATCATGTTTGTTTTTTACATTTAATTTTTTTTCTCCATTCCCCTAGGTATTTGACTAGCTGCCAACACTTTTAGAGCCCTGGATTACCAAGTGTGGGATTACCTTACCCGCCACCGCTATTTCATAGTAGTGTGGACGAGATTAGACAAGAAAATTCCACAATGTCTCTCCTAGACGAACTAATGCAAGATTTGAGTGACGTCGAAGAGGAAAAGATGACCAGTCCTCTTCCTTCTGCTGTCGACCAAGACACTCCACTCCCACCACCGCATCTCGAAGCGAACGAGATTGCGCGGCTGGTCACCAACGCACAATTCCGGCAAACTCTATCACGAGTGGAACAGGCACTGCAGACTCCACCTTCGCCTACTCCTGACGACAACACCTCGGCATTGGTGATGGAAGCCAGCGATTTAGCCACCAGAATAAACGACGACATGGTCACCGTTTATCAATTCGTACGGGACCACTACCGCCCAGCCTTTCCTGGATTGGAAGGACTCGTCACCCACCCCCTGGAATACATTCGTACGATACAGGTCCTGGCTCAAGCCCCGGATTGGTCCAAGGTGGATTTAAAAGCCATTCTCCCTTCGGCTTTGGTCATGGTGGTGAATGTCAGCGCTACCACTAATCAGGGCAAACCACTTAACGCGGAGGACCTCGCCCAGGTTCGTGCGGCGTGTGACGTTGGTTTACAATTGGACACAGCGCGTGCCACCCTTACCCAGTACATCGAGTCTCGTATGGCGTCCATTGCACCCAATCTATCCACCGTAGTGGACACCACCACCGCTGCTAAACTGGTGAGTGTCACTGGGGGTCTGGTGGCCTTTAGCAAACTACCCGCGAGTACCGTGGTGGTATTGGGAGTACACAAGCAAATGGGAACGGGTATGTCCAACGTGCCTGCCCATAAACGGGCAGGAATTGTTTATAACTCACCGTTGGTCCAGAGCATGCCCCTGTCCTTGCGCGTCAAGGCCTCGCGTATCATCTCCGCCAAGTGTTGTTTGGCAGCTCGTGTCGACGTGGGCGGTCGGTACCCGGACGGTTCCATGGGTCACACCATGCGGGAGGACATTGACTGCAAATTAGACAAACTCAAGGAACCCCCACCATCTAGCAAGGTCAAACCGTTACCCGCGCCCTTAGAATTACCCAAAAAGCGTCGCGGTGGCCAACGTGCCCGTCGCCAAAAGGAAGCCCGGGCCATGTCCGAATTACGCAAACAACAAAACCGCCTGGTGTTTGGCGAAGCGGAACAAGAGGCCGATTACTTAGGCGAAGAAACCATAGGGCTAGGTATGGCTGGTCGACAGTCTGGTAAAGTCAGGGCCGTCGTGGCCGACCAGCGTATCAAGGCGTCCGTATCCAAAAAATACCGTCATATCCATGCCATTGCTGCCAGTTCTTCCACACCCGTTCCCGGGGCATCCACGGGGTCAGCCGCTTCGGGGTTCTCCACTTCTTTGGCCTTTACACCAGTGCAAGGTTTAGAATTACACAATCCTGCTGCTAATAGGAAGAAAACTCTTCGGGAACTGAGCGACAAATACTTTAGCGGAGCTCGTCAGATTCTGGATAAAAAATCGCAATCCTGATGGTGCCTAGTTGACGTAGGTTACTTCTGCTGATACTTAGTTCCAGGATTTGAATGCAAAAATGTTTGCTTGCGAGATATGGTTTATCAGATTGGCTTTCCACACGTTTGCATTATTATTTTTTTTTCACTATTGTGTCAATGTGTATAATAAAATTGAAAAGTTGAAGTGGCTGATTTATTGCAAAACTTTAATGATTATCTATACAGTATGGAATTAAGGTTGTAAATTTGGGTGACATATCGGATGTCCTTGCACCAAACCAAATTCCAGTCCAATAGCAAACTCTAGAAAACTTTATACGAAAAAAAAAATCAGTGACAGTATCACATTTTCGCCTGGCATTCGGAGCAAGCGGTGGTCCTCTCCTAGTGAAAAAGTAAAAGATGCAGAATACAGACCGCAAATAAAATAAAACTGCGATGGAATATACACTAGAGCAGTTGCGCTGGTAAATTGAATACGGAGTTAACCAAGATACATGATCAACACACTGTGTTCATAGGTTGTGCCTGCTACTAAACCATAAAGCTTTGGCCGCATCCACAAGACCCTTTGACATTTGGATTGGTGAACACAAACTGCTCAGCCAGGTCGTTTTCTAAGTAGTCCATCTCGGAACCGAGGACTGTGAGCAGGGCTTTCGAGTCGATGAGTACCGTCACACCTAAGGATGAAAGAGTAAATAATAATTTCAACAAAAACATCAAATCAAATCTAGCACTTTGACAGGTGTTAGTAAGTTCGTAGACCTAATTTCATGTAAAAAAATATAGTAAAAGCTCGATATATCAACCGTTGGGTCATATTCAGTAATGGACCGCACGTAAAGTTGATGCTCCATATATTTTAAAATTGATAACTTTTTATCATTAATAAAACTTACCATCCTGCTTTACTACTTCGTCAAATTTGGCCTTGGTATCCGTATAATCCAAAGCATACTGTAGTCCCGAACAGCCCTTGGTTTTCACCCCAATTTTCAGGAACCGATTGGGCTTATCCGCTTTGTCCGGTGGGGTCAATTGCCGAATACGCCGAACTGCGGCAGGTGTAAGACTAATGGCCGCTTTACGCAGCCGCAATGAAGGACGTACCTTGGGAGCTGCTTGTCGTACTGTGGCTAGGAAGGTCATGGTGAAAGTATAAGCAGTAGTAACTAGTAAAATCAACAACTTCCAATGTGGCAATGGTAAAAATATAAACACTTTAAAAAAAAAAAAGAAACTCGTTTAGTCGACAAGTGAAAAAGTGATAATTATATTTCGCAAGGGTTCAAATGGATGCATGTTGCTATTAAAAAGGGAGGAAGCACCGAGTCTTGTTAAAATCAAGTAACCCAACCGGCCCACGCTTTCAATCCTGTAGTGAACCCTCGCTAAGTGCTGGTTGGACGTTGCAAGTGACGTTTTTCGGTGGTCCTAGGTCACAAGCATTCCCTTTTGGCATAAATCACGTGATACGAAGAAAAAATATTTCTCCATCTAAAAACAAATATTCGCTATCATCAAAGGATGAATTTTTTTTTTCGTACTAAAATGAACAATGTTTATCTAATCGCATCACCTTTAGTTGATTGCTCCTAACTGCAGTTTACTGTCTTCACTTGTATCATACCCAAGACTGGTGCACTTCTAGTTCCAGTTAATAATTTACACCGCCTCCGAGGATCTACCCCCTTTTCCTTATCTCCAATTCGAAATCGCCCGTGAATATGGACTCCGTTGTTACTACGCCTCAGCCTCAGCTCACCAAACAAGTGGGTGAAGATAACATGGTGATAATCGATCCCGACATGCTGCCCACAACCATGCTTCCCGGTGATTCCGCCATGGTGGTAGATCAGGAAGCCACAGATGCATCGGGTAAACCCAAGTTCAAACCCCTCCATAAGCAAGCCCTAGTGACCGGCGGCCGACAACAGCGTCGTATCCTTATTCCCCAGCATCGTATGGCGCCATTAAAGGCTAATTGGTTAAAGATTTATAACCCTATTGTCGAACATTTGAAATTAGACATTCGGGTTAATCCCAGACAACGGTCTTTGGAACTACGGACCAACAAGCAAACCGAGGATTCCGGTGCTATCCAAAAGGCCACCGATTTTATCCGCGCTTTTACTTTAGGGTTTAACGTGGATGACGCTATTGCTCTGTTGCGATTGGACGACCTATACATTGATTCCTTTGAAATTAAAGATGTCAAATCACTCCAGGGTGACCACTTGTCTCGGGCTATCGGGCGTATTGCTGGAAAAGGTGGTAAAACGAAATTTACCATTGAGAACGCTACCAAGACTCGAATTGCATTGGCCGATACCAAGATCCACATTATGGGATCCTTCCAAAATATCAAGGTGGCCCGGGATGCGGTGGTCAGTCTGATTCTGGGCAGTCCGCCTGGAAAGGTTTACTCTATCTTGCGTACGATATCCGCCCGTATGAAGGAGCGGTTTTAAAAATACAGGTTTTTGTTTGGTCATAGAATGGATGCGTCAATTCTTTCGCTGTGGTCTTCGTTTTTCCTTCAAATTATTTTATGATTAATCAATATCGCTGCGTTTTTTTTTTTGAAAGACATTTTTATATTTTTTATGACAGGCGTATGAACTATTAGTACTATTATTGCATAGCTAGCCGGCTCATTACAGTCAGCGATCATGGTTTAACCTCATTAATTAAAGTACAACAAAAAAAAACCAGTTTCTGCTGCCACT
Source organism: Dispira simplex (assembly GCA_027478255.1). Taxonomy (NCBI): domain Eukaryota; kingdom Fungi; phylum Kickxellomycota; class Dimargaritomycetes; order Dimargaritales; family Dimargaritaceae; genus Dispira; species Dispira simplex. The sequence goes on along the minus strand of JAOPJG010000212.1, from coordinate 2,576 downwards.
GCAACACGTACTTTTGAATGACAAGATCCCCCTACCCAAAGGAGTTGAAGCATTACTCACTATGCGAAGCCGGTTGGGCAGTGCTTGGAAGAACAACAAATGTACACAGCACTACATATACCAGTCGTATTTGCGTTGACAAATATTGCTACCATATTCAAGAAATTCCTTGCGACTAACAAAATACGTTTCTGGTGAAAGTGAGGTTTGCCAAGAATTAAGGGATGAACGATCTATCTTGTCATCTTCAAAGTAACGAAGCCATTCGAGTCCACCTTGAACAGAGTACCGCGTAGGACTAATAGAGGTCACATACCAGTCGGATACCGCACCATTATGTCACAAGAAATAATAAAAAGGTTAGCTCAACTTCGTTGATATGGACTACGAGTTGAACACATCTGCAAGTAATAATGAAAAATAAAACTAATAAACGACACAACTCACCTATCAGGAATACCAATCCGGATCAAATATTCTTCCGGAACCAAAGGTCGTAACTCGGCCATTAATCGCTCTCGCAGTCCCGGGAGCCCTGCTCCTCCACCGATGATGACGATGTTGGCGTACATTAGACCCTGAAATGCCACAGGTGTAGCCGAAACGGCTTCGACAATAGCTTCCGCTAGCCCCTTTTGTTGAATACCGATATCCGAAGGGTAGAACAACACCTCTGGCACGGTAAACCGCTCGTTATCCATCATTAAAATTTGTTCCCCCTCGACACTCTGGTCTCGTCCCTGGTCGATGAGTTGCCCTCCAATACTTTTGACATAACCGCTACGGGACTCGGTCAAATTTGGCAGTACGTACGCCAAAGAAAGCGCATTACGGTGAGGAGCCCGTTTACATATATTTAGGTCTCGGCCGAGATCCGTTGTAACGAAACAGCTAGTTTCCTTGATGTGACCCATGACCCCCGTTTCGTCCATCATATTCCACTGCCGAAAGGATACCGTTTCTTTCAGGTAATTAGTGAGCAATTTACCCCCAACGTCGATTTTACGGATGGCTGACTTGCAGAGCTTACCCCGAAAGAGCGGGGCGATATACGTAGCCGCGTGACCCAGGTCCACTATCATAATGCATTCGGCACCAAGGCACCCCGAACGCGTATCGGTAATAGTGGGCGTCAACATAGATTGGATGGGATTATACACCGCTAGGGATACGGCGGGTGCTCGCAGCACCTGAGCAAACCCAAACTCCTCAAATAAAATCTCGTCATAACCGCTCTGAATATTTTCCAAGTTGAACAATGGTTCCGTCACTACCAACCGGGTATCCAAAGGGGTTAACGCGAGCACTTGGTCCGAAAACAACCGATCCCATACAGTCAGCTGCAAATCCCAGTTGGTTATATACCCCTTTTCAAATGGGGAACGCACCGTAATATGGTTCCAGGTGGCATGTTCGTCAATTTCGTCGGCCACGTAAATTTGCCCCGTGCGACGATTGCGACCCACTAGATTAGGCACGGTTTGGGGTTCACATTGGGTTCCCGTAAAACCCAGCTTAATGGCGTGTGAACCATTGTCTAGTACCAGCGTATTGGTTATGGACATGGGGAATGGCGGATAAGTAACAAAGAAAAATAATGGAAATGGTCGGTCGTACAATTGGTAGTAAAAAAAACCCATAAACTGACTCCGCTCACCAGAATTACGACACAGTTCCCCTAAAGGCTAGTGCAATGCAAACAAACGAAAAGTGTACCTGTGCAATGGAAGTACCACTATGGCACTGAAGAGCTACTCGCCGTATTCGAGGGAAAGTAGGCCGTTATTTTTCGATGGTTTTTTTTAGGGTCAGCATCGTAAGCGCAGAATTTTTTTCCTGGTATAAACCAGTTCAAATTTATTACAATGGCAACAATGTGGTAAAGAAAGGGAGGAGTGTAAAAAAAAGGATTGTATAATGAAATGGCATTGAATTGCACATTACCCCATACCCCCACCTTCCGCGGCTGGAAACCCCACTGAGGCATGGTGAATGACGAAATTTAATATGGTATACATTTCATATAGGGAGGGAAACATTACGTGTATGTGCTCCAATGGTAAGGTAAGCCCATCCGCAGTGAATGAAGCAAGACATTAGCAAGATTAATGATAAGATGAATTTTTGGCCAAACAAAAACTATCGCCGTGTAATCCCCAACCAAAGATGCTAGAAAAAGAGATTTAAAACACAGGGAAACGGCGTTGGTTGTAATGAAAGTAGACGTGATATGAAGCGATAGGTTTTAAATTTAGCCCTACCGAAGATGCACGATATGTAAGGCTGATACAGGCAAACGAGGTCCAATGGTGGACCATGACCGACCTAGGTCGCGTACTGACGAGGGTGCGTCGAATAATGATAATGTAGCCGTGCTTGTGGAAGGATGCAGGTCAGGAAATGATTAGGTTTTTTTTTCCATTTCGTTATAGAGATAGGGAACTACGCAAAGCAGCCAACTGACGCTGATCCTCCGTGTACAGTGGCGGAGGAAGTGCCGCAGGCAGGGGCTGCTCAGTCCAAGTTTTTGATGACGCTAGCTGGGAAACAAAGGGCAGCGTGTGGGGGCTAGTTGG
>JAOPJG010000211.1:0-35105 GCA_027478255.1 Dispira simplex | reverse complement strand
CTCACCTCTTTTATCCTGGCCGGTCGGTCTGTAGACAAGTGGCCCCAAGAGGAGACCAATGGTAGAGAGAGAGAGAGAGTGTGTGTGTGTGTGTAACTTCTTCAGCCTACACTCGAGCACCTTAAGGCGTTCAATTGGGTGGTTTTTTTTTTCGACTATGTAGGGAAAAATCCGCCAGCATTGAGTAGGTCTCTCACTAATCCCTATTGGTTAAATTTTTTTAACTGGTATATTTTTGCTCTAAATCTCTATATAGTCGAAAAAAAAATCATACAGGTTAGTTTCACTTGCGAAGCACAGCTTATATCACCAATCCTTACTTTACACCTCTACACCCCCCCATTACTATCTAGTATCCCGCCTAAGTTAAGTCATCTGTACTTATCTTGTTGATGTCAGAACATAGTTCTGCATTTGCGTTGCGACTAAGGCAATACATTATTGTAGAGTCCGTCTCTTCCATCTAGATCAATACGGTGCTCTGCTATCATCAGTATCCATCCGTCTGTTTATTCCACTAGTCCCTTATAGTGACGGTTATAGTCATCATATCTGTCCCCTTTTGTGATTGATTACGAGTATGCTTATTTCTTTATAAAGTAATGTTTATTATCTTGATTACCATTTATGAATATAGTTCACTCTAGTGATAACTTATGATGGGGCACTTTATCCCCAGATACCGCCTCAATGGCAATGTTAATGAGCACTCAGCACTCTCAGGAGCGTACTCGTACTGGCCACCATACGGCTAACCTAGTCATCAATCCTTAAACCCCGGATACCAACTTAACATCCTTGTTATATTTTTTTTCACTCTTTACAGACTCTAATGTATGAATATATCTGAGTATACCGAGCCTCACTCCTCTGCTTTCCATTGAAAGTATAATTGCACATAATGTGGCGTATTCCTCCTGAACCCGAACATACGGTTTTTGTCACTTACCCTTAATTCCAACCCTTTTTTAAGTTTGGCGCTCGATATTCGTCATTTTCCACTGAATATTATTCTCGTCACTGCTATTCCCATCACAACCATCAGCGTCCTGCCATTGGTATGTTACATTATTGCTATTTTTCACAATGAAAAGTACATCGATTTTTCGACAAGTGTCCAATATTTCTATGGTTATTGCACTATACAATATTTCAATTCGCTCTCTACAACGTTCAATATAAACCGAACAAAAGTGAGTTTATCAATAGTGTAAGCTGTCTCCCACATAGAAAAATATAAACCATTACCTGTAACGACAAAACCAAACAAGTGGAAATTTTAATCTTATCAAACACCAAAAAACTTACATTAAGGCAGCCCATAGCCTATTCTTACATCTTGCGAACGATAAACCAAGTCGAAACCATTGACAAGCAAGTCAGTTTAAATATTCAAGCACTGGATATGAAAAAGTGTGTGTACATACAGGAAAATAAAATGAATGCAAAAATCCCAACCAAACCAGATGTAAAAAAAATACGAAAAAAATATATATATGTTAAGCCTGTTGTCGTACGTGAAACAATGGCAAACGCATGGGTGGTCCCGAAGCACTGTGAGGCAAAGGCCGACTTCCACGTTGCTCCTCAAGGTTTAGAGGGGTACCAAAAGTGGCCGTGGAGGTGCGTTTATTTTGCGGCCAAGGGCCTTGGTGGCTATCCGTTTGCGAAAAATCCATGGGCACCCGTCGGGAGGATTCACCTGACAAACGAGATTGAGCACGGGAAATAGGTTGGTGGTAATGCTGAGGTGGACTGCCGACAATGACAGCAGAGTTGTTTTCTTTACGCGGGATTCTTCGGTTAGTATTATTATCCATGCCGGTAGACGGCCGTATATGGGGCCGAGTGGGAAGTAACTGAGCTGTGGATAGTGGTGACCGGGTCAACGGCGTGAGAGGAGTCGGACTGAGGGTAAACGGGGAGGAATCGCGACTAGGTAGGCTATCCAACTCTCCCGGTTGGAAATTGGTAACGTGCAAGGGACCCTTGTGTACCATTTCGTCCAAGTTAAAGTGCGGGTTGATTTCATCAGTGGCTTTGAAGTCGTAGTGAATGAGAGACGTCTGTGGGGTATCGCTGGGGTTGTGCGGAGCAACGTGGTATTTCCGGGAACCGTTTCCTTTGGATGTCACTTGCGGTGGAGGAGAACCCGAATAACCCATAGTGTTCTTCCTCCCCTTATTCTTAGTAGAAGATTGGTAGATTTTCGTACTTTGACTGGAACGATGACGACCTGATCCGCGCGCTTCTTGGTGTTGAAGATCAAACTGGACGGTAAGAGGAACTTCCTTGCGATCCGATTGTCGAATGGTGCTCAAGCGTCTGGTTGGTCGATTGACCGTAAACCCACTGGCTACGCGGGTATACTCGCTACCCGATCGGGAATGTGACTTTGCCGTCGGTAGAGGTCCCTCATACGATAAAGGGTCATTGGAAATCCCAGTAAAGGCACTCTGCATGGCCTGGGCTGGTAATTGGAGCGGTGATTCCCCATCAGAACCCTTTGCTGGTGTCTTATTGATCGCGTAATGTCGAGAAGTGGAAAGAGAAGGTTGAGTGGTATTTCTAGGGGTCTTGCTCGAATTTGAACCCTGACGAGGGTTGCTAACCGACGAATGATCAGCCCTACGCCCGGGTGTACGTGGATGCAATGTCGTGCTCTTGTCCGGTGAAGATATGGGCAGGTCCGTACGACCAACATGAGTTACGGTGTGCCGACGGGTTTGGGGATTAACCCGCAATTGACGTTGGGCCTTTCGGTAGTCTTGGAACGCCATCGCTTCCCACAAAGCAATTTTCACATGATTTTCCGCCCAGTGTTTTTGTATATCCTCGGGAGGTGGCCGACTTTCAGGGGGTAAATGGGCCATTGGGAACCGTGGATGTGGATATATCACACTGGATGAAGCATTTGGAGAAGCCGAGCGGGAAGATTCTGTGGATGATACACGTTGTTTACTCTGGATAATATGTTGAGTGGGCCGGTGGGGTTCACGTTCATCCACGGCATTTTGGTTATCATCATCACTGTCGCGCCTACGAGATCGAGGAACAGTGATCAGCCTTTTAATGGAGCTTGAACGTCGCTGGGGGGCCTCACTCGGTGGCTTCTCCCATTTCGGTTCACCTTCTCTCAATGGCCTTTGATGTTGAGGAACACCGTCCTCTCGCGCAAGATCATTTGGCTGTTCACCCGTGTTTTCCTTCCCACTTTCGTCAGGGTGATACCAAAATCTTACATTCAGAGGACTTTTAACCCGAGGTGCGGCAGGAGTAGTCGGGGTCAAAAATACTGAATTGGATCGAGCCATTGCTCGGTAAGAAGCCATCGGTGGTGCCATCGTCGTGGTAGTTTCTTCGATAGCCTGGACTTGTGATGCTTTCTTGGGTGATAGTGAAATCATCCCCGGTAACCAACTGACCCGTCGCCTAATCCGACCTTGTGACCACCCATCCTGTTTTGGCTCGGAATGGGCCTGCTCCGAGTCTCTACCTTTGGGACTAAGCGGGGGAGAGGCCAAGATAGAACGAATGGCGGTAGTCGGTTTGTCCTTTTCCTTTGGGGTAGAAATCACCGGCTTTGTAGGCGGTAGTTCAGGGGAATCGGTGACTGCAGAATTCCCAAACTCCTGTCGGGAATACAAGGCGTCGGGGGGGTCGGAAAGTGACAGTGACACTCGTTTGGCAGTCTCACCTGGGAAAGAAGATTGCCGATTCTTGGTTTGGTCCTGCTGTGCGAAAGGTACATTCGAAGAGCCAACACCATCACCCCCACCTTCCAAACGAGATGGATGGCCCGTAGGGTGGTTTAGTTCGTAGAAACTCGTCAACGAGTGTTTAGCTTGCAGCTGCCCTTCTAACATGGATATACGAAATTTTAAATGATCCACTGTATCCACCAAATGGGTCGACCCACTGTCCATATCCGGAGGAGCTTGTTGGGACATAGTGGCAATGGCAGGATTAGCGGATGAAAGGTCACGGGCGCCATCTAGGTCATCTTGGTGATCGGTCGCAATCACCACGACGGGGGCCCGATTGGACTGGTGAATACGGTCGCGTAAGCCTCGTTTAAAATCATCACTTAACGTAGGGGAATTGCCATCTAAGTATGGTATCTCGATAGGGGAAGAAATTCGGAAATCCAACTCCTCCTGAAAGGGGGCGGTCAGTTGTTCAATAAAAGCCGAATTGGTCGCGTCGGAGGGAGATGATGTCACATGGATAGATGAAATAGCCGGATGGTCTAGGGTAATACGGGTCGACTGACTGGTGTTGACCACTCCGGCGGAATTTTGGAGTGGAAGGGTAGCCAAGATGTGGTGAGCGGATTCCCCAGTGTTACGATTCACCTTTCCGTTGGCCTCGGTGACTCCTTTACCAAGTAAAGACGATTCGGATGAAGAAATGGATTTCCCGTAGCGTTCCCATAATTTCACAGGAGGTAGAGGGGAACCTGAAGCTCGCAGCGGATCACCCTCCCGGGAAGGGGGTTGGGTACAAGGGGTAAGGTCGGTAGTCATTGACGGAGGGTCTCTGGTTCCCCTAGCAGGGGGAAGGGTTACCGTTTCTACGGGCGCTTCCTGAGGTTCTGAGGGTAACGGCCGTGACCAATAGTCCATAGCAGAATTTTGTTCTTGGTGACCACTAGAAGTGATTTGCTCGTTAGGCAAAGAAGGCGGAGCGCGGTCCAACGAAACAAAAAAGGACGAAGATTGCGAGGCCATCGGGGAAACCATATCCACACCGGAAGGATCGTCGTCGTTGGACGGTGGTGGAGTATGCACCGATAATGCCATGGAAAGGGAACTCCCCATATCCCCTCGCATAGCATCCACTGGAACCGAAGAAGCCGAATCAGATGAACCCGACTTGTTCCCCATCGTACTGGGATGGGCCACCCGTTCAATGTCGCTTACGACTTCCATCACTTCTTCAATCTCCTCAATCACTTGGTAAGGTCCATCTTGGTACACTTTGCGACGGACAATTCGCTCGGTTCCCGGTTTATCCACTGGATAGGACATAATGGCCGCAGATGGTGAGTTTCGGACAGTGGCACCTAGGGGAAGCTGATCACTTGGCGAGGTTTCTTCGTGGGAAGTTTCCCTAGGATAAGTATCGGCGGAATATGGAACTCTCCCCGTGGATAGGCGACTCCCGTCCGTGACTGACACTCCAGCTTCATAACCACTGATTTCCTCGTCATCGCCAATCATAGAAGAAGGTGGGGGCGGAAGGTGAGCCACAGGCGATAGATCCGATAAACGACTGTCCTGTCTCGCCACCATTTTATCAGTCGAGCCCACAGTTTGGTGTACAGATCCCGGACTGAACTCCTGGGACACCATATCAGCGTGAGTCGAAACCAGTGGCCACGATTCACGCTGGTAAACATCCGCCATTGATGCGGGAGATACAGCTCTATACGTGACATCTGTGGTCGTTGGGACTCTACCAGCGGACGACAATAGATCAGGGGATTCGGTAGTTCTGAGAATATCTTCGGACATGGAAGCCGTAAGTAAATCGCCCGTCGCGTTGGGCAGCCGGTTGGTTTCTTCCACCCACTCCAATACGGGCGGTTCGATAGCCATGGCCTCTAGGGCATCTAAATGAATTTGATCCCGTGAAAATAAGCGAGTCGGGTCGGTGGGCGAAGCGTCCCCCCGGGCATCATCGTTGTCGTCGGAATGATGATCCATTTCAGCCCACTGCTCTACCCCAATAATCTGTAAGCCACTGGTTTTACGAGGTAATTTTTGTTCCTGTTTGGCTAAAAACTGGACAAAAGGTTGATCAAATGGATCAGGAGTACGACGTTGCAAAAACCGCAAAGTTAGGTTAGGTGGTTGGTCGGAAATATCCATAGAGTCATCCGTAGGTGTGCCCAAATTGATCTCCACTTGTGGAGAATACTGCGTCGTAGTCACCGGACTTTTGGGTGATGGGTCCAAGTTAAGATCCAGTGCAAAGGAAAGGGATGGCAAGGAAGGAAGTCGCCACGATCCCACTTCGGAGAATCCTTCGTCGCTGGCCTCTTCTGGTTTTACTCGGATGGCGGTGTGCTGTGACGACGGCGACTGGTTGGATGCCGAAGACGACGACGACGACGATGGTGGTGGCGGTAAGCTCAGATGAGATGGTTTCATAGTGTCAATCGGCTTGGTCACCGCGTCAACATCTGGGGTCAAGGGTATCGGTGTAATCTTCGCCAAAGTATACGCTAGTCCACCGCTCGGAGTATTTTGTATACTTTCTGATACCATTGGGAACCATTCCTGAGGTCGAGTGGTCATTACCGGGGGGTTATTAATTCCCGTGTGATATTCCTGGCGGGTCGGTCGAACCAGTGGGGTTGGTTGACACACCTTGAAAGCTGAAGTTCGATGACCAGGTACAGGTGGACGACAGGTATTTTGCTGAGTCACGGATGTCGGCCGAATATCTGAGGAGGTAACCTGCAAGGATGCTCGACGTTCCAGGGCGGATGACACACCTTCCTGACCGACTAGCTTTTTGCCCGACGACGAACGGGTAAAGGTGGACGGCTCGCGTAATGAAGCAGCTCGTTGGGGTAACAATGTGGTGGTGGTCCTTGTAATTGTAGTAGACCGAACCGGTCGGGGTTGTACCAGTGTGGGGTTTGCTTGAGCGAATGAAGTCGACGAGGTGGGTGGCACAGCTATCGTAGAAGGTAAGGCCTGACGTGTTTCCGTACGCTTGACGGTGTGTACCACGGTGTGGGGTTTATTTTCCAAATCTGGACGAAGGGCCAAAGAGGCCCGGCGATTCGGAAGGTTGGGATCCACCATTGATGGATGGGAATCTGTAACCAAAGGGTCGGGCGATAATGTCGCGGTGAGCTCCTCCAAACGTTTACGCTCCTTTTTACGGCGAGGGGCACGCCATGCTTGGGCCTGGGATGAGTCGTACGTTTGTTCCTCTTTCCCATACGGCACCTCGGGAGCAGGGACAGCAGGCTGTTTACCTTTATTTACCTCGGCAGGAAGTGGTGCAGTTTGATTCGAGACTTTGTGCGAGTAAGTACTCCCAACGTGGGCCGAATGTCTTAACGGGGTAGGTCGGTGGGGCACGGTTTTATCTAACCGAGGGCCCATTACTCCGGTGGTAGTTCCCCTTCGATTACGCGTACGCCAAGATTCGAATGCAACACTGGGACCAGGCGGTTTACGGTAATCAACCTCGCCGGGTGACCTTGAAGGCACCGCCTTATGAGAGGACCTAACCGTGGATGTCGGAACAACAATTCTGGTGGACACGTGTTCCCTGGAGGTGTCGAGATCCGCTGTAGCGGTACCGGTGGTTACAGCTTTCCCCTTTCTACGCACCGTATGAGGTGGCAAATTGACCCGGGAGCCGGCCGGCGTACGACGAACCGAAGCGACTCCGTTTTTATGAAATATCATTGATCGCGAATGAGTTTGAATAGCGGTCGACCGCGTGGGACGCCAGTGCTTGGACCGTTTGCGTAGCAAGGGGAACAGGGGTTTCCCGAATAATCGGGGTCGACGCGGACCGTAGGTACTATTAGCACTAGTTTGGGAACTCCAAGTTGACACCGAATTGTCAGACCAGTTGTCAGAATCGTTGTCGCGTTGACCCGTCCCTTTCACGTACTCTTGGTTCTCGGGAAAATACAGAGTATCTACAGGAACTACCGATACTTGGGTGGGAACTCGACTAGGACCCGGTGGACCGGTGGACGGACCAGCGGGAGTTGGGTCGATGGTGTTATTAGGGGGATGTTCGGGTCGCAAAAGTTCCGGAGGAAGTGGGGCGAAAATATCAAAAGTGGACCGTCGCTTTAACTTTTGTTTGTTCTTTTGTCGTTTACGAGTTTTACCGATAAAGGCTAACGCGGTAAACACTCCGCCGGCCGATATTTTCTGACCTTTTGGCATGGCACCTTTCTCGTTCACCCGACACCTGGAAAATGGAAAATACAAATGGAAACGAACTTTGAGAAATATTAGGAATGCGTGAAGGGGAAGGGCAACCTCCGGGGATGTCACAGAACGCGCAGGACAACAGACGTGGTACAATAACCAAAATGACGCGGGAGGTAGTACAATGGGAATATACGTAGACTATTGGACAATGCGCAATGCGAAGGAAATACTATCTGGAAATACAAGGCAAAGGCAATATGGAAAAACTTAAAGTGGCAATTGTTTCAGTTATTGAAAATAACAATATGAAAATGGATATAGAAAACTACAAAGGGTATAAAACAAGGAAAAAAAAAAGAAGTAACGCCAAAAGAAGGAAATCAACTAAAAATTAAAACTCAGCTGAAGTAACTAACCATTGTATACAGCCATTGAAATAGCATAAGGAGGAACTACTCACACGATATCCATTAAGAGGGGAGGGGGACAACGGGGTTCCACAAAAAAAACATTGTTCATGGCAAACTCATTTTTGCCACAGTGACAAATAATGGAAACAGTGAACACTTTTGCCTCTTTTGAAATCATGAACTAAAACGCCCAACGACCAAGTGATCATTACGACCAAGCATCCCTTTGCAAATTTTGGACATTCAGATGCAGCGTGCTCGCCATACGCAATCGGAATTAATCCTTATTTACTGGCATCGGAAGGGAGCCGTGAAGATGAATATTCATGAAGAATACATTACCAGCCTGCGATTTCTTTTCTTTTAGTACCAATGCCTTTTATCTCCCCTCCTTTTGTAAATAAATTTCACTGGCTACTCCGAGATGAAGTGCAATCACTCATTCCCCTGGGTATTTACATCCCGACTGATTGACACGTAACTCTGGGGCAATGTCCTGAATAGGCCTTTACCAGGGTTAGCTGCTGCGGGGCTTTACACTAACTCCAACGTAACAGTGTTGACCCTTGACTGTTGTCACGGGGCCATCTGCTTCCCCTTGAAAGGACGGCGGGGATGGTCTAGGGTTTCGCGGACCCACCATGACCGGTCCCCACTCCACACCTTGCCTAGGCCCAATCGCCAATCACCCTGGCATGTGGATCTGTCGCGACGCGTTTCCATCCTTATTACTGCATCGGATGATCCCACCCATTCTGGTCACCTTTTCATATTGCGTGGAGTTCCTTTTTTTTCACCCCCCCCCCCCACACACACCAAATTATACTATTATTGTGGTGTTTGACTTGAGCTAATGGTGGGCTGGTTAAGAAATCCGGAAACCCGTTCAGATCGTTTTTCTCTAATCGGCTTCAGACGGACCATATCCTGCATTCGTTTAGACACCACTGGCTTCCTTTAGCCTTGTCAAACAGCAATGTCATTTTGGTGTCGTTTGGTGGCGTGCGCGTAAACATACCACTAGGTCACGTGTCAATTTACCTTTGTACAGGTGTGGGTAGGTAAGCGTTAGGCGGAGAACACAGCAATAAATAAAGCAGTCCACATTAACTGGTAAGCTCAACCGAACCAACGAATACGGGACCTCATTTCCGGAAGTACGTAAACCTGCGAACTCGCCACATCCCCACGCCACTTCCAGTGGGCTGGTAGAAAGGCGCGGGGCATAGCAAATTTACCTGCTAAGAGTAGCAAAAAAAAAGGGGTTTCGCCTTGTCTTTTACTTCAGTTCGTTTTAATTATTGAGCATGTTTGTCATTTGACAGAGAATACGCATATAACCCAGTTCCACTGTTTGCTCTAGTCTTGCCAAGACTTTTTGTATTCGTATTGTAGTGAACTTGGTGGCAACGCCTTAACTGTGGGAGACTTTACTGCTGCTGATCATTATTATCACACCTCTTCCCTAGTTCTCTCTCTTTCGTTCTTCGTTTTACAACTAATTCATATCCCACATTATAGAACTAATATATCACAACCGTTTCCATTTTAGCCAACAGACGTGTACCATTATGAGTTGGAAAGGGTTGAAAAAGGCTGTGAATCGCTTACCTTACCAAATAAAGGCCAAAGCAGGCCAAGCCGAATGCACTGTCGATGAGGAATACGACAGCATAACCACCAGCTTGAAAGAGGCCCATACTGAGGCAGCCCAGTTCAATTTGGCCGCCCAAGATTTTCGTAATAGCGTGAGCGGTATCCTCAACTACCAGTACGGCATGCTATCTTCGTTTCGTGACCTGTTTTCTCCGTTGAACTATAGCGATAATGACGAATTACCTACCTCGGGTGTGGATAATATCACCCCTGAACAAAAACAATTGTTGGACACTTTAGTCGACCAGGCTTACCAACTGCGAGAGGACGTGTTGCCTGAGTTAGACGTGGTTGATAGACAAGTGATTTACCCCATTACAGAGTACCTCGAGTTGGTTCACAAGATACAACGGGTGATGGAAAAGCGGGACCGTAAACGGGTGGATTACGACCGTTTACGGGGTCATATCCGTAAAATCCGAGACCAGAGCGACCGAGAATTGGACCAGGACAAGAAACTTCACCAGATGGACAATGAATTCGAAGCGGCCAGTCGGGATTTCACGTTTTATAACATGTCGCTCAAGGAGGACATTCCGCAATTGATGCGCCTACAGACCGCATTGACGGGCCGTTGTCTGGTACATTTTTACCAGTTGCAAAAGCGAGTGTACTCCCAACTGGCACGGTACCAACGTACTGTAGTTCAGAACGCCTATTTTACCAGTGAGGGTTTAGGTCGGGATATTTACCGCATGCATGCTGACCGTGTCAATGATATGTTGGCAGCCCTGAGTGTTGCTGGGCATTATCATGTGGAAGCCAGTTTGGATGATGACCCCACAACCGCCGGTAAACCTGGAGGCAAATGGAGCAAGCCGGCCACGTCCCACCTATCCACCCAACCTAAACCGCCCGCGATGGCCACCTCGTCTAGTGCACCCGGTACGTCCACCGCACCGTTTACCCCTCCGGTTGCCGTAGGGGTGGGTTCGTCCGTTGATGGGAAATTCCCCACTACTACTTCATACGCATCAACCAGTGTCGAGGAACCGCCCAGTTACCTGCATGACCAACCCCCACCGCCGGCCTATTCACCTTCCCCCAACGCAATCCAGTATCCTAGTGATATCAAGACCGCGGGGGCTCCTCCCTACCCCGAACCCACTAGTACCAACCCTGCTCCCGTTACTACGACTGCTACCGGGGATGCTGCTGCAGCTGCTTTGGGGGATTTCGCAGATATAGAAACGGTACAACCGGGTACTTTGTACGCGTTGGCCCTATACGACTTTACAGCCCAGGATGAAGGTGACTTGTCATTCAAGGCCGACGATAAAATCGAAATATTGGGTCGTACAGGAGATACCAACGATTGGTGGAAAGGCAAATGTAACGGACAGGTGGGTATGTTCCCAGCCAACTATGTGCGCCTCGTTTAATGGTAATGAAATCAATTTAAAGTGTAAGGAGTAATGGTAGTTACAATGGAATTTGGTGGTTGTTATATGTGCTAGCTGATTTCCGTTTTTGTGTACGTTTATACCGTTTTATTTTACCTTACCTTATATTATTAGAACTCTCCTACAATAAGTGGAGAAAGGCAGAACGATCATACTTTATTGCTATTATTAAAGCCACTACCATATACACACATATTAGAGTTTAATAAATAAAACTCATGAAAACTATACGACGTCATCCACGACGCTTCCGTTGGTGGGATTTCCCGATGAAATACTGCTATCCTCGTTGGGATGGACATTCGCTTCAGAAAGTTGACACCACGATGGCAAGGAAGTTTCATAAGCCCAGTCGTCAGCCACGTAGGAATACGCGTGTAACCATATCAATAATTGATCGGGTTTGGGATCAGGGATGGGTGCCACCAGATACTGCTGACACTGGATACATTGGGGATCAAATCCCGGAGGATAAGCCACTTTCTGTTTTATGACGGGAGACTGCACCTTTGTGGTCGGACTTGGGTCTAATGACGATGATGATGATGATGATGATAATGACATGGAATTTGGGCATTCTGGCTCTGATACCGTAACTTCTCCGAGTCCCGACTTACTTAAAAGTGACCGATCAAGAGGAATATCAGAACGTTGTCGAGCATCTTTTTCTGCGTCCAACCAGGTTAAATTCTTAATAGCCCGATCAATTACCTCAGGTTCCTGCGTCTCCCCCATCTGCCCCAGCTGAGTTCCCCATACGTCAGGATTACAATACAATGGATCGTTCGCAATGGGAAACCCCAAAAATTGCAAATGGACCCGAATTTGGTGAGTTCGTCCGGTTACCGGTTGACATTTAACCAAACTATACGGACCATCACTTCTAATTTTTTCAAACCGCGTCTCGCTAGGTTTACCCTCGGGGTGTACCGCGTTTAACCCCAATTTAAACGCCACCGTTTTAACCGGTTCTTGACATTGGACCAAACCCGTAGGAAAATCACCCCATACTTTACATATATATTCCTTACGAACGACCCGGTCAGCCATTTGACATTTGTATGTCTGAGCAGTAGCGGTATTTCGGGCTAGTATAACGATACCCGAAGTGAGTCGATCGAGTCGATTAACCGGACTGAGTTCCCCAAACCCAAACTCCTTGCATAAAATGTGTAACAGAGTATTATGGTGATACCTTCCACTGGGGTGAACGGGTATACTCGCGGGTTTGTCCACCACCACCACGTCATCCGACTGGTACACCACCCTTGGTGTCTGGGCTGTCACGGGTGGTTCATGGCGGTGAATCCGATGTGTGAGGTAATCGTGACCTTTGAGAAGCGTTTCGGGACTTGATTTTTGACCGTTGATGGTAATCCAACCTTGTTCGATAGCTCGGAGATAATAGGCCGGTTCTTGATCCCGAAATTCCGTGGTGAAAACGTCCAGTAGAGATCGACCTTGCCAGCGTCCCTTGACAAAGGTCGAATAGCAAAAAAAATACGGCTTGACTTTCCGTAGACCGTTTTCAAAATAATATTCCACGTCGTCCATATTCAATGGGGTGGGTTCCTCCTCTGCCCGCTTTTTACGGGGAAGTGGTCGGGAAGGGGTGTCTACAGCGGCGGTGGCAGTGTTTGTAATATCCACCAAGGGGTTAGTGGGTGTAGCGTTTACTTTGAACTCGGTGGATAACGACGAATCCGACGCAGCGTTTGACCGGGTGGAAGACGTAACCGGTAAAGTTGATACTTTTAATCCAGGTTGCATGTTACTGGCCTTGGATGCCCTCGGGGTACCGTTTGACAATTTAAGGCGTTTGATTTCCATTACGGAAGGGGCGTACGCGTGCCGAAAAAATAACTTGGTTGGGATTGTTAAGACTTTATTGTTTACTGGAAATGGCGAAATGTTTTGCATTACAAACGATGGATCACTTTAAAAAAAAATTTACAAGTGAGTATAGAAGAAATGCAAGGTCAATTCAACCTAACCACTCTAACTATACTACCTTTTGTGTTCTGGAATGGAAAAGAAAAAGTGAAATTACAAGTTCAAGAGTAGCCTATCACTTGGGATCTTGTTTCCACATGTACTATGGGTTTATCGGAATAATAACTGTAGATATTTTCTTTTACTTCACCGAGTATTTATTATTTCGACAAGAAACTGATGAGCTCAGAATTTCATCTTTTTTATTTAAAAAAAAACTTATTGTACGTCTTAAGAGCCACCGAAAACTTATGTAGGACACTTTAATTAAAAATTTTAAAAGAATATATATATATATGACATCGGATTTAAGAATGGATAGGTGTGTAAACAATACTGAATTTGGGAATACCTCCCTAATTTCATAAACAGCCGCACTACGTGGAAAAGAAAAGACAACTCCTTACCTATTTCCCCAATCCATCACATCGCCAAACATCGGTAGCACAAAAGCCCGATGTTTCCGATGGCACGATCAACCCGGTATCGCTATTCACAGTGACGCACCCATGAACAAAAACTGGAAATTTTCTCCCCCCCCTCACCTCATCAGTACTCCCATTATAATATAACTTTGGGCTGAGTCAACAATCCCTGCAATATTCCGCCTGGACTTCACCAGCATCACTATGCAATTATCAAATGTCTTCACCCTGTACCCATACCTACAGTACATCCTCACATAATTATTAATGTACCCTTCATATTCCCACTTGGCATTCTGTTCCGTCGTTTCAACTCGCCAAATTTTACTAAAAATGGTAGTACTGCCTGGGAGAGGAAAATGACTATATCAATTTCCGAGTGATTTTCCCTCATCTTTGACCGCCTGGCCTGGAAAAATCAGCGATATATCTCCTCCACAATGAACAACCCACCAATATAACCTCAAATTGGAAGAAAAAACAGGTACACCTTATATGAAACAAAAATATATATTTGAGAAAGGTATGCGTCGTTGAAAATATAGACCAACAAAATCGAATTAAAAAAAAACTACTGAACTGATACTAGTCTATGTATGAAAATTTAAAAAAAAAAGAATAATAGCGAATGTCCAATTACATGTAATATAAAAAAAGCTGAATATTAGATGGCACATTAAACAACTAAAAATAAATGTGCTAATGATAACAATAACAATGTGGAAAAATAATATTTTCCTTGTCTGGCAGAGATTCATAATAAAACATGTCAACGTAAGAAGTAAAAAGTACGTGAGGCCAATAAACGATTACACATGGGCCAAGCAAAGTTGACCCCTTTATCCTTTTCATTCCATACGAAACACTTTGGTGATAGGATTACACCACCTCTCCAACAGATTCTTTGAAGAAGATAAGTTCTCAACAAGGATGGTAGATGTGCCGAACTTGTACTTTCCGAAAAAGATAATCCAATGGGTTATATCCAATAATCCGTCCCAATATATGTATATCTCGTACTAGCAAGTAATGAGCATCACCAGCATTCCTACCAACGAAAGCGGAAACTAGGGAAGTTGGCCTATACCTCCTTTTAAAAAAAGGGATTTACACCTTCTATTGTTGCCCAACCAAAGTCCATACACTCCCCAGCCTATACCAAGCTTTCTATTCCTCAGCCTCACGACTATCACTCATTCACCTCCACGAATGTCATCCCCACCGTGGGAGTGGAGGGATGTTGCTCCATCTTGTTACAAAGCAGCTGATGTGATAGGTGAAACGTCGGAAACCGAAACAGTACTCGCATTTCCAGTCCGGTCATAAGTTCCACTGACATGCTCTGGTGTGTGTTGGCTGCTGAATGGGGTGGCTACCGTTGCTCCTTCTTGTAAAGAGTGTGAATGAACGGCACGAAAGGAGCAAGGATTGTCCAACCCAGTGGGTAAATCTTGGGATGAACTGGGACACACAGGATAGGGTTGTTCAACAGATGGCAAGGACATTGGGATGTGGTGAGAAGGGAGGACGGCTGCACTGGAAGGATGATGTGGAGGAGGTGAAGCCAACGACGGTGGAGCAGATGAAGGGGAAAGTGAACTCAGACGAGAGGCAGCCGAGGCCGGACGAGGAATGTAAGGCGAACCCGTGGTGGACATTGACCGGGTAGGTGGACCACTAGCCGAACCCGCTGCGGTGTAGGCCGACGAAGACGTTGATGTTGCGAGGTAGTTCAGGGTCGGGTGACTCCCCGCACGCGTGGCCATAGGAGGCAAGGGATGCTGCCCAGGGGAGTAGACCCCGTCACCACTGCCACTATTGCCCAATTGGTGATAGTAAGGGTGGTGTCGTTGGTGTCCACCTTGCTTATTACCAGTGTATCGGTCTCCCTGGGCTGCAGCCTTTACTTCTTCCATAGTCACCGGTTTGATGGAAAAACCAGCCAAAGCGGGGTCGTTCAAGTCCACTGTTTCCGGCGTGGGTACATTCCCACCGTTACCATTACCGCTACCTATGGTATCGTCCTGGTCACTGGCTTTGCTCAGTGCGGCGTTTTTCAACAACAAGGCGGCCTCTTGCGAACGTTTCTTTGTCAACTTGGCATAGTGTAGACCGCAAGCGTTACAAAGGGTACGCGCCCCGTCGGGCCCGCGTCGCCATTCGGGTGTTTCAGAGATGTTACAAGAGTGACACCGTCCAGGGGTGCTAGTGCCTGATTTGCGGGTACGTTTACGATACTTGCTACGAGTTGGGGTTAAAATAGTCCGCTTATTACGTATATATTCCATGGCGTCGTCCACCGGCTGAGGGCGGGCCAGTTCCGCTTTCAACTCCATAAATATGCCCAATATTTCGTTACTGCGTTGTACCATATCCTCCACTATATCCAAAGTCGGTTGACTATGTTCGGCCCGATTACGCGAGTTCATGTAGTAACTGGCAAACCGAATCAAAACGTGACATGCGTCGTACACCTTGCGTAACTCGACTTCGTGGCGAGGGTTTATACCGGGACTGGTAGGCAGGGCATGGCCATCGATGGTGTGCACCCGAAACTTGTTGAGTTGGTCGTCATAAGAGGGAGGAGGTAATCCATTGGTGCTGTGGCCTACTGGTTGTTCCTCCGGGATAGGGGAGTGCCGTCGGTTGGGTGGGTGGTGATATGGCTGCGGCGGGTAAATCGTCCGTGGGGAAGGTGCTGAAGAAGGACCGTAGAACCCCGGGGTATTGGGCAGTGACGTAGAATGGTAGGATGGATAAGTCGGTGTCGTGGGAGGAACGTGAAGCGGAGGCGGTGGACCAGCACGTAGGGACCCAGTAGAATAACTGTGTTGTGGAACCCGTGGGGGTGGTGCAGGTTGTTGAGAACGACCCGCAGATGACGGGGACAAGTTAGGCGTTGCAGAAAAGGCAGACGGGGGAGGGTGACCTGAGGAGTAATGGGATGGCGGTGGGGGTGGTCCGTGTCGTGAACCAGAAGGGTGAACAGTATTCACAACGGGGGAGTAGGTTGGATGGGTCGGCGTATGAGGATAGTTGGGACGACCGTGGGGCATGTAATCGGTACTTATCTGTTGCGCTGGCCTAGGGTGAGGTAGTGCTAGTGAGGCCGGAGGAAAAGTGGAAGAACCAGGTGTGGTAGGCCCAGGTGGTGGAGCGGAAATGCAGGCGGATAGGGAAGGCAATGACGGTGGTTTGGACCTACTTCGGCCCATTTCCCCAAACGAACCCGACTGAGGGGTCAATGGTAAACCAAAATGACGGTCTTCAGGGTGGCCCGGTAAAGATGAGGGTAAAGGCGGTAGGTGTGGTGGACGGGTAGCGTGCGAGACCGGGGGAGCACTGTGGTGAGTGGGTGCTGAAGTCCTCTCCTGCGGGGGTGGAGGGTTTATCAAAGCCATGGTGTAAAAAAATTACAGCAGGAGAAGGCCCAAACAAAAAAAAAAGGCCGATGAAAACGGGGAAGTAATAGCCCCACACGCGGCAGTATAGGTATTTAAATATGAAAAAAAAACTGGTACCCGAGGGTGGGAAATAAACCGTCAATAGATTCCAAAGGTTAGCGTTAAACCAAGGAATAGTATAACAAAACCAAGAAAACGCGG
Organism: Dispira simplex; assembly: GCA_027478255.1. Taxonomy (NCBI): domain Eukaryota; kingdom Fungi; phylum Kickxellomycota; class Dimargaritomycetes; order Dimargaritales; family Dimargaritaceae; genus Dispira; species Dispira simplex. Next base: position 17,698 of record JAOPJG010000211.1, on the reverse strand, counting down.
ACTGATAATACAGCTTGCTAAACCTACACTAGACTGGAAAGTGATGTTGAAGTGAGAAAACCTGCTCCACTATTTAAGGAAAATCCTAAACACCCACTGCCACAAGAATAGGACAAAAATGGCACTTTGTAATTGATGCGGAAAGAACCTGGGTGCACGAATTGATAGACCGTGTCGCGCCCTTAGAAAGAAAAAAAATTCAGGTTGGAAAAAAAAAATTAAAACCTCGAGTAGTAAAGCATAAACTAACACTCATGCATTCTCCTAGGACGAAAACCCTGCTAGTTAAAAAATTAAGCCTGACCCTGGTCACCAACGTCAGTAGCGAGGGAAAAAAGAAAACGGTCGGAAACGAATGAAGAGGTGAAGGTAAATAAGTTGTATGGGTGTTATTAAACCACAGAACTATACCAAGCACTCTCCACAAACAAAAAAGTAATACTTAAGCACCGGTGGGAATATAGAAGACGAGTTTACAATAGGATAAAATTTCCCTCAATACTATCAAGGCAGAACGTGACTGAGTGTAACGTGAAGTTGTAGCGGAAAAAGGGCAGAGCCACGTTTGCTTATCTAGGCTCAAGACACGCAGTAACAGGTAAGTTACTTTGACTATTTGGGCAAGAGTACCAGCTTTTCCGATAAAATTGAGGTAGGGAACATGCACAACGGGGGGAGAGAAAAAGCTATGTTCGATATGGGTTGTGTAAGCAGCAGATGCAGGGAAAAGAGGTGAGGGTGACTAGCTCGAGTGCAGTAGCGGGTAGGGATGTATAGCACAAGAAATGGTTAACCGAGTGGAATATGTAGCTGAGAAACAGAAGAAATAACCGCGAATCAGCAATGCAAAAAATGAAATAAAAAGATTTTAGTGACCAGTCTGAGTATAGAAGGGGATGTACCTATATGAGTTTGGATGAGGTGTTAGTAAAGAGAAGTGGAATTGCCCAACTTTATATGGATCTTTTATCCCCACATCTAAAAATATTGAAATTGGTAAGGGAGGGAAGCATAAAATCTTTTTTTTTAAAAAAATAAATAAAAGTATAAAAGATAGCACTTCACACCGACACAGTGTTGCCGGAGACGGGGAAAAGTTAATGCACGGTTTTGCACGATCGAGATATGCTGATGTACGATGGCGATAGCACAGGGTAGACACCTCCACTCCACACCAAAGTATAAACAAAAAGCAACGAGGGAAACAATAAGCAGAGTGGGAAAAAGGAGGTCGTGGTGCAACCCCCAGACGCTACCGCTTTCCATTTTAAGCAGGGCACGCTGATTGGAAGCTATTCCCAGCGATAAGCATTGAAGAACACCAGCCCATCCGTGTAAATCGAACTGAGCACACTGAAGTCCGGATTTATGGCGGGTAGAGCTTAGATAAGGTGTGTTTGCTTGCTTTTTTTAAATAAAAATAAAACCATGAGCTATGGGCTTCATCCAAGAGTATGACTAATCTCTTCAAAGGAACAAGGGAGGGAGAGTGAGCGGGGATTACAGCCAAAAATAGTTCGATGGGGTGGGAAACGGACAACGTTAAACTCGAAAAGGCTTTGCGGCGCGGAAAGAAAAAAAAAATAAGCGCAACCAGCACGCTGGCTTATAAACTAATTCTCACCACCTCCCGAAGCTATTATCTGTTTCCAACCACAAAAGTAAAAAAAGAGTCACCTCTGACGAAATAAAACCAATAGATAACGGTGATTGCTTCAAAGATTATCGGATTTCCGTGCTAATTGAAACAGCCTGCCACTGCTGTGCATATTTTGACATAAAGCGAACACATGTCTAGCATCCTTTCCCTTCCCTCATCTCGTGCTAATGCATGCGTTTACTACTGTGGTGCGAAGCAGAGATCGTCACCAGATTTATCAGGCCATGCCGCGTCCTATAGTGTTTGATAATTAAAACTGTAGCCACCGTAAAGTGAAGAGAAGTATCTAAAAATACTTACCACTTGGTTAAAGTTCAGAATGAGAGCGAGACCGGCTAATGCAAAATTAGACAGAGAGCGAAGGGTGTAGGATGCGAGTCGAGCTCGAAATAGTTTGAATGAGGAAGTGAGTACTTAATATTACTTTGACTGAAAAGAAGTTATGATTGCAAGTGTAAATAATAATAAAACAAAAAAAGCAATTCTCAACGAAAATAACCATCCAGTGGAGAAAATGAGTAGCAATTACAAAACTCTATATCACACCAGAACTGATAGGGAGAAAAGCAACTATTAAAAATATTGGGAAGGCGAATAAACGCTGTAGATAAGGGAAATAACACAAGTAGTAAAATAACAGACGGCTGAAGGAGCCTTGTGGTATATGTGGCTATTTTTTCGAAAAATTGACGAAAGGTAAAAATAAAAAAAGGAATGATATTGAGTGCCTGGATAAGGAAAATGCATCGACCAATATAATACAGTTGCCAAACACTTCAAAAAAAAAGACAACATAGAAAAGGGACGTAAGTGGGTCCATTTATACTCATTGGTGGTCTCTGGTCGATCTGAAATGTGCATATAACAAGGGAGGCCATCGCCATATGCAGCCAGGGTCTAGCTCGAGAATGTGAAAAAAAGAGGGGATGACGATGTCAATGGATCAATAGCCCAGCAATCAAGTGAAGGGAGTGGGAATGCTCTGACAACAGGGAAGGATGATGATGTTTGCTGCACGTCAACGCGGACCACGAAAGAAGAGGGGAGGGGGGCAGGGACATCTAGTAATACTACCAGTAAAACAATGGTCGCGTCGATCAAGTCCAAAAAGGGTAGACCACTCACCACCTTTTTATATCTTTGGACCCACCGACCACCGTGAGTCAAATTCCACAGTCTGAGACTGGTCAGCTTGGTAAAAATATAGCAATCCATACGTGGGTAGGACCCAAGTGGGCACCGTAGATTGGTACACACTACATTAATCTCAGCAGTTTGTCTTGCCCATAACTGGTTAAAGCGAGGTGGTTCAATAGTAGGACACAGGCGCCTTGGGTAAACCAATGGTTGATACTTTTCAGTAGACTTATCGCCCTATTGTCTAACCCTCTGCACTTCATCTGGGATAGCTCTGTTAATTGATTTGCTCTCCCGCAATTTGTGCACCTGTCTGGTGAAATTTTTCTACTGCGTAGTAGCTGATTGATTATAAACTTGTGTATTTTTGTTTCCCTGTTATAGCGTGGGACCCAAGTCAACCATTTGCCGAAACGAGTACCGCAATAAAGCTTCACCCGAGCCGTTTTACGATATTGTGACTCCCACCATAACCCCAACGAGAATATCATTGGGATGCACGAGCCCTGATACCCAGCGTCATTCTTTTTAAAATAAAAAGAATAGGGACACTCTGTCTGCAAATAGGTCACTGCAGTTCAGCAAGTTTAAAAATGAAAAAAAAAATATACGGTTAATATCATGATGTAAACACACAAGGAAAAAATTTACTCCCAATACAGCCCAGCAAACCATGACTCAGCTACACTTGCACATGTAAAAATATAAAAGCAGATATGCAAGATAAATTGCGCCGACGGCCTCCCTGCCAACCAGTCATGTGGTTTCATCATTCGAAATAAGCCTTGATTAAGGGCCAGTAATGTAGATTCTTTTTTAAGAGATCCGACGAATATTCGAGCATATAGGATTCTTTACAGGTGCAAAGCGCCAGTAACCAAGTCCGTTTGGCAAGGAGCCATTAATGTTTGGAGGAGAGGGGAAGATAGATATCGGGCCCTTTACGATATGACTGGACCTGTGATACGCCGAGTCGATATTCCGAAAATGATAGTCAGCGCGCCAAAAAAAAATCTAACGGGAAGGTGAATTTTGACAATGGACCAACCACGATCGATGAACTATTACTATAAGGAGTAGCCAATAATGAAGAAGCACACCGATAGTTATTATGCATAGGATATATCACTGGCCTTCTTGCTCTGGTCCACAATACGAGCGGCTTTTCTTTGACTGTTGTTGTATTTCTGAAGCTCCATGACAAGTGTATTACCCAATGACTAGCCGATTTTAGAATCAGCACGACGCATCCACACTTACTAGCGTCCAGACTGGACATGGTGTATTGAACCGTGTGAAAACTTGTAGATTGAGAGAGAGCTTGTGTTGGATAGACGGTTGAGTATCACAATTGATTGTCAGACCCAGGAAGCTAGCAGCACAATTCTCTGTTGATCAAAGTCGTAAGCAGGCCAAGTTACGCGAGACAATTGGTGCTGCAAGGTGGCTCTACTGGAACACTACTTACAGTAATAACTTATCCTCGCTTTTGGTCAACCCACCTTGGATGATGCGTGAAAAAAAAGGATATTCGTATGTTCCCTATCCTCGCTATTAGTTGTACAGGATAAACAAGCACCGTCAAAGTATGAAATAGAAATAACTAGAAAGTAAACAAGTGGTCGGTAAGGTTTATACAAGATAACCAACGAGGTTTCTGGCGTGGTGGAATTCTTAAATGTATATACTTACCGAATAATGACAGTATATAGTGAATATAAACTAGATACCACTTGACCAAGTATATAAGCAATCATAACTTATCCATCCATCTTTCAGCTGTCTGCACCAGAGAGTAGGGACACCTGCACATGCCTTCTTTTTCTATTACGTTGCATTATTTACCGTTGTCATGACTCTCTTCATACCCTCACCTAATAAACGAACTGTGTCACGATGTGCTTCTCCGTACTTATCCAACCCACTACGATTGCCTTGCTATTACTACCCTTGGAACACTTGACTTTCGAGGGTTTCATGGCACATTCCTTAACTTTCCGTTTAAAAAGTAACGTATCTACATTTGGTGGGAAATGTAACAAATATAGTAATCTCAGTCTGATAAGGATAGAGGGTGGGTAAGTGGAGCAACCTATCCCCCAATTGCTACACAGTACTTGCAGAAAAAGCATAGTACTGGCGCCCTATTCACTGTCTTACAATACACAAGATGGTAATAAAAGTAGTGCCTAACTGGAAAAGGTGGAAAAAGAGCAAACGGTAATGTGCAAGGGATTCACGACTGGAAGTAGAGAAAAAGGGGTGAGAGTGAATCACCAATCCAAAGGCCATAATACCCATCTTTGATAAACTGTGCTGATTTCCTTTATTTTTCTACGTTCATCTGCCATTCCCAATTACTTGATGAAGAAGCTGTGTATCTCTCCCAGGTTCACAGTGGGACCCCTTGGATTAAAAAACAGGGCAAGTGGGATTGACGATGTTTCAACGAAAGCAGAGCCCTGGATTAACATAGGAATGATTTACCGAACTGACTATGGGTTTCTTTAGTATGGCGTACTGTCCCTTCCCCATTGCCACACTTGCTGCAGTAGGTGAAAAATAAACAGTGCGACAGTAAGAGTTACCAGAGTGATAGAGAAGAGGTGGGGTTGGCTACAAGATAAATCTAGTAAGTAATTGTCCGGAAATCCAGGATTATCACTTTGCCACGGTATTTGACGATCCCAGTGTCAACCTTGTATAACTTGAACGAACTCGTGTTGAGAATAATAAACGGTTATTTTTTTTATTTACTCAGATAAACTATAGAGATTACCATAACTTTGAAGTTTAGCCAGGGCATCTTACCACTATGACAACCAAGGTGACTGAAAGTTGGTGGCGATCTCAAGAAAATGCTGACAGTTGGCCACCGTTGACTGGCAAAGACCATGGGTCACTGCCCTTATCCATTTCTGTCCACTTTTTCCTTGCAAGGTAGATGCAGCCCAAATGATCAACATAAATAAACCATACATGCTCTACCATGGAAAAGAAGGATTTGCAGCATGGTATACAATTACGTTGGTATCATCAAGCAGGAACTATTTTAATCGTACGCCTCATACTTGCAGAGTATGGTCCGAAAAAGTGGGAGAAGGGGCGGTTGTTACTTTGCTTTCTCATTTTATAAAACTTGACGATTAATATACCACAGACCCACCCCTATCTAGCGGAAATTCTAGTTTTAATATTCCGCCAGGGCGGTTTTGCCAACCGTTGTGTCACGGGGCAGAGTGTAGGGATGTAGTCATCCCATCAGCAACGTAATCCATCCTAGAGAAAATTGGGCGACCTTGTTGGAGTGAATGTATTGCAACCCAGTCGTATCTATTTTTACTTCTTTTTTTTTTATAGGTAGCTGGTCTCAATCGATATTTATGTTGATTACCATCATTTCCTCCGCCAAGGCAGATAAAAATATTATTATAAAAGTAGTAAATTCACAAGGCCCCTCCCCCATATGGCACATGTCGATGGGGCTATGTTTTCCCACTACAAATACTAGGTTGCTGGAGGATGGACAAATTCAGTCGAGTAGTTCACTCTGTGCAGTGTTTACCCGTGGGGTTACATCATAACAAACCATCATTACCATGTCTTCAATCCTGGCTAGTATCATTCTCTACCAGCTTCCCAATCGTTCAGAGTTTCCTAGTAAAAGTGTCGATCTGTCTATTGTCAACTATGTACAGGCGCCATAAATTCATTTGTCCTTTTCTATCCTTTTCGAATGACCTTTTGTTAACTGTCGGTCGTGTTATACATAATGCTGAAATTGTAATATCATCTGTCATTTTAGTTCAACACAATAGTTCTCGTGGTGTTCCTGGCGAATACACCACACCACCGGCCAAGTATATACCTGTTTTATTAGTTAGTATCGGCAACCACTTGTCAATGCGATGTACACCAAATTAATAAAAGTATACGAGTAGAATCGGGAACAATGAGCTCGATATCGGTAGATTAATGTAGGTGATCAATTATATCCAGACAATGATCATTTTCTATGACAGTCACCCCCCTCACAGAAAACTGTGGATATGTTATATATGCATACCTCCTACCGAAACCCACAGGAGTTGGAATAATCGGTCATGATAGAATGGTGATGTAAATTGCTTTATGACAAGTTACCGGTAGTTCCATCCCCAAACCTGTATTATACCAATTAAAAGCGTGTCGCCAGCTGTAGCATTTACAATTCGTTACTCTACTGATTAGCAGTGTGGTCTATGGAGTCACTTCCCATGCTAATCAAACTGGTGCGCATTGTAATTTTATATTTAGCTTTCAATGATGAGAGTTTTTGAGTGCGATCAGTCAATATTATCTGGCCAACTCTGATCCAAGTTGTTCAAATTTGGCACTTATCAAAGGGTCCAGCTGTCATTTAAGATTACCTTTCTGGTTTCTTTTTTTTCGTGATGGGATTATCATCAACATTATATTATACACATCCAGAAGAGGGCAAATAGAGAACATTGCCACCGGTAGAGTAGACGCAGTTTAATATTGGTTTATCACAATTAAATGTAGCCTTGAACTCAACCAATGACAAAGGCTAACGGCATGTTACAGCGAGCGACAATCCATTGTATCTGCCTCCACGGTTGCACATCCTTCCCTCTAGAAAGGTAGATTACCCGGTTCTTTTAATATACCTCATCAAAGTAAATATTAACCATGTTCCATTAGCCCTTAATCGTCACCGGAGGCTTACCTCGGACTTTCAAATACAATGGGGCAATGATTCACTTGGCACATATAATAAAGTCAGACCACGTGTTCCTTGTGTAAAGTATTGAAAGAAAAATAAATACGAACAGTTCCCCACGTACTCGTTTCTTATTTACTTAGTACCCGTGTTCATTTTTAACAATTTTTTTTTTGGGGGGGGGAGGAGAGTTCAATAAGAATTGTCGTTGCTCCACCCTCTTTCTGTAATGGGATAGCTATAGGGCTGAATGAGAATAAAAAAAGAATAAACAGATGCAATGAAAATCTTTGTTCGGTGGCAATGGCGACCACGTTTAAAAAGGAAATCATTTCACTTTCACAGTGCTTCTTTTAACGAATGGTATCGGTTTTGCTAGCTTCTGTGAACCTTACAAGGGCAAATAATCACCCGTATCTTTTCCTCCCACCTTTTATTTGGGTTTTGGTGGGATTCAGTTATCAGGACCATAGTAGCCTCACTAATCCTCACCAACCGTGGATACAGACTAGTTATCTCTAGTTCATCAGGATTATACTTTCCAACTATTGCCCAAGTACCACATTATTCCGATGAGAATAATATATCATTTGTACTTTACCGAATACCAGAGTGAATGAATTCATATTTACGCTGTGTGTACATTACGATTTGAAGGAGCGGGAAGTAGAGAAAGGTATTGGTTAACTTTTGCTATACTTGAGTATAAATCGAGTATGACCACAAAAATATTGTCATATACGTATCAGTATAAAAAATACAAAGACGTAAGAACTCTAGCTGAAAAATATGTGTACACTAAGGAATATATTGAATTTGTTAATAGGGTTCAACTTCAATTTTCCTGGTTTGGGGTTTGGTTAAAATTATGACTGACACCTTCATTTTTACTAGGTCGTACCAATACCGTACAGTACAGCGCCAGACACAGAGCGATACCTCTTCATACATGTGCTGAGAATAATATAACTGCCAATTTATGCTCAGTATAGTGAGCCCAGCATCTCACATCAAGGGAAAAAAAACATGTTGATATGTCTACCTAACTTCATAGATGTATTGTGCTAAGGGGAAATATTTCTTGATCTAGTCAGTGATAATAAATTTAATCTTAACTTGTTACCGATTAGCGGCGATGGATAAACACACTAGATCTTGTGGATGCTACACAGGGAGCTCTTGTTCGTATTGAGGTCTCGCCTACTTCGTTTCTGGTATTGATTATGTATAAACCTCATCATTCCTTTATCGAGCATGATAGTTTGATACTGCAAGCAGGAACAGATCAAGATTTAAACGTGTATTAGTTAAGTGACAGGGGTTTTTTTTTAAACCGTAATTCGTTATATTTATGTTTATCACTCTATAACCAATTATGTAGCCGTATACTGGTGAGAGTCAAATCAAATCGTTCCCTTTTATTCTTACAAATACTAATGACTGACTAGGCAGTTACGGCAGGAGGAAGTGAAGGGTGAGCCAGCTCATTTGGTTGATCTTGCCCTTTGTCTTTAGCATATTTACTGGGAGCATTAATTGAAGGAATGAGTACCGTATTCTCATCGTCATAAGTATATATATGATCCCGGAATGAGCTCATAACATCCTTATCCAGCGGGCTGTTCATATCGAACACGTAGAGGCCGGCCGGAGATTGGTCCATTGGTTTACGAAATTTGGGATCCAGGTAAAACCTCAAGGGGAATCCATCTTGCTGCAGTGTGAACAATTCGAAGTTATGGCCCTCCATTTTGCTTTGGATCCAAATATAAAATTTTTTACATTTTTTTGCGTCAAAAGAGCGAAGAAACCTCCACGAAAGATAAATGCTCTTGAACACCTGTATACGATGCAAATACTTTTCCATGGATGATGATTTCTTATTTTTCTTTGCCGATGGACACTTGTTAAATACGAGACAGCGGATGTGGGGACCGGCAAAGTTCATATCCACCAATTCCTCATTGGTGAAATCGTCTTCTGGGTATTTCCTTCGAAATTCGACAATAACCTTGTCCAGGGGATTGAGGTCAAGTAAGTCACTCCAAAATGAGAATTTATGTTTGAGCAACCAAAGTGGGTCAATCGACGACCATGAAGGTGCATACTTTTCCTCAAACCGCTTTAACTCGTCCGCGAAATTACGTGGCGTGTCCGAGGAATCCACAAGAGTAGTAACACTGGTCGATGAACCAGAAGGCGTTTTCTTATGACTGAAAATACTGTTTGATCTCTGACTCGAACGACTAGACATAGGCGGTAAACCGGTGAGTGCGCTTCTAAGTGACCCCAGGGAACGGTAAGATCTAAGGGAAGCCTCGGAGCTACCGACGACGGTGGGGGAATCGTTCCAAGGGACTTTCTGTTCGTTCAGATTGGTTTGAATTGGAGGGGGAATAGCGTTTACGTTCCCGCGTAGATGGAACCATTTCTTTCGAGATTGGTCGACAGGGAGTGGAGGTATAGGGCTACTCGTATCTTTGGCTTTTACGTCGTTCTTCGACACTGCTTTTATCGCTCCATCATTTTCCGACTCTACCACGGCTTTCCCATTAGCGAGTGGGGGAGGGGGTGTTTTGCTATCCATTCCGTTGGCTTTTGCGTTATTTTCAGTTTCTACAGTTTTGATACTGGGATGTAGTGGGATTTGCGAATCGGTCCTTTTGGCGTCTACGTTGTTCCCATTCGACACTGCTGTTACCGTGCTATCGTTTTTCGGCCCTACCAGGGTATTCTCATTAGCGAGTGGGGGTGGGGATGTTTCGCTACTCGTATTTTCGGCTTCTGCAGAGTTCGGCCAAAATTTTAGGGCTTTAAGCCGTTCGCGAAATTTGCTTTGGAAATGACGTAACCGCGTATTTCTCGGGTTTTCTGAATTTTCCATATCTCCGTTGGAGGTAGACACAGGTTTACTGAAGTCGTTCGAATCTGGAGTCTCGCCGACTTGGTCCTGCCCATAGAGGTTGAGGTTAAGTGTCGTATTAAATATTATACCTATATACTTCTCTAGGGATTGGACGTCATGGAAAGGTTGCTGGGAATCGACAGGCGGCTCTGGTTCGCGGCGGGCGAATACATGTGGGTTTAGATAAAGTACCCCAAAAAGGAATGCCAACACACTTAAGGTTTTGGGAAACCGTGGCATGATTTTTTTAAAAAAAATAATAAGAGTTATAGTTTGTAAAGTTGATAATTTCTCTGGCTAAAAAATTTAAAAATATATGAGTAGATATAGAAAATACAAGAAAAAAAATCAAACAGCTAATGCAAGGGTGGTGCAGGCATATTGAGAAGTAGGGAGGGAGAACCCCAAGATGAGATGCTTCGTTGTATATATAAGTTAATTCTGTCGGGTAGGACCACTCTCCCCCTCGGTTTGATGCTGTAATCCAATTCGAATGTTGGACATTTTTACTGGACGGTGGATGGCCATTGTCCGTCGAGTCTTGAATTTTTGAGGTAACACCGATTTTACGGTCCTTCACGGGCGAGTGTTTGAAGAGTACCGTTTCGTATGGTCATGGCTGTAACCAATTAAAAGAGAGAGAACAAGGACGAGGTCGGCACATGTGCAGGTCCGGCATGGTATAAGGGTCATCGGAGTAAACGGAAGTGGAATACCATGGTTGTAGGGACATAGGAATGAATATTGGTTGTCCTGGACCCCTGCTCACATCTAGAATTTGATTGGCTTCTTGAGTCCATGCTCAAGTTACACAAGCCAAGGGGTGGAGTAAAGGTGATGGAAATAGCCGACTTTTTTTTTTCTTGGGGGGGGGGCTATACCTGTTTTTTTTTAAATAAATAAATAAAACCGAAATGACATGGGTACACTTAAGCCATGGATAATGTTGAACGTATATACACTTTATGTCATTCCCTCTCTTTCTCCTCCTTCCGTGGTTGTTGTTGGTACGGATGGGTTGAGCATGTAGGAGGAAGAAAAGGGAAATTCTGACCGTACAACGTGGAAAATAGTAACAATATGGCGGTGTTAGCTCTTTTCCCCTACCTTTTGTGGTCGTGAGACATTCACTCTTCTCTTCCCTAGCGTGAAGAAGAAGAAGAAAAAATTATTGAAGCACTCGGATGTCATTTTTTTTTTCATTTAACAACTTGATTAGGGGTTACTGTCCCGAATAAAGTTGACATGAGTCAACGTTCACTCGATAAAAAAAACAATGTAAGCATAGTGTTGTCTTCTGCACTGTTTCGACTCAGCCTACTCGGACCAATTCGTGGTACCTTGCTGTGTAGCCATCCGATAGGTACAGGGTGGCTCATATGATATACGCAGCTGTGAATGTGACCAATGATGGATGGTGGAAAGGGCTTTTCAATAAGAGTAATGGAATGCGGTGCCAATGTGGCATTGGCAGTGAACGGAGAACCGCTCTTCGAAAACGGGAACTTAATACCTTCCGTAGGTGAACGCTGTTTATTAGTGTTGAAATTTTACTATACTCTCGTCCTCTTCCCTTCTCCGAAGAGATGATGCGAAGGAAGGAAGAAGACAAAAACTATGTCAAGAGTAGAACGAGTATAGAGGACAGTATTCCGTGAAAGGCTGAATGATTCTTCTTGAAAGACACGGAAATGAAGGATGTGAATCCTTGTGGTGACATCAACAAAATCATTACTCATTCGTAGCTCGGTGGCCCTTTCCATTGAGGCATGCGTATTCGACGGCGAGGACTTTCTGCCTTTTGCGTGTGTGGCACGTGGGGATATTATCGGATATTATTGTTTACCTCGGACTGATTTCATCAAGCCCCTTTCATTTATCTGCTGACCTGGAAATTGGGGTTGGGATAAGCACTGGTTTTTGTTATTTTTTAGTAGGTCGGTTCTCTAATGGTTGATAGCATTGGCCACTCATATTATATTTACCCACTGACAAGATGACAATATCCAATTGTTAAACACTCACATCAACTCGTCTTTTTGCTGATATTGGCTTTTTTTATACTGTATTTCTTTTTTGTTTGCCCGATATCGGTCGATAAATGGCCGACTGCAAAAGTAGAAGAAATGCACCAATATCTAGTAAATATATTCCATTTCCCAACATATCTTGAGCGTTATTATACGATGATTGGTAAAGCTGTCGACTAAACAACATAATTTTCCAGACAGCCTGACCTACAAACTTCCTTTTTTTTGTTTGTTTTTGTTTTTCACTTTCATATTCCTTTGTACGTCAATAACCCACACTACTATTGGGAACGGAGAAAGGGAGGTCGACGAAAATGAGTACTGCATCTATCCGCCTTTAAGTGTTTTGTAGACTTAAATATAAGGCTGTGTCACCAAAGGCCACATTATTGGGGGATATCGGCCATGGTGCAGAGTGTGTTATTAGTGGTATAGATGGGTGAATTTGGAAAATATTTATTCAACCTAAACAAAAAAAAGATGAAAAAGGGATATACAGCGCTGTCCACAATGGAAGAAATGGGCGATGAAAAACTTGCAAAACCCAAAAGGCAGCAATTCCAAGTAATGTAGCCATTCGGAAAAATGCATTAAAGGAGAAATAAAATAGAGATAAAAGAGTGCCTAGAAACGCAAAATTTAAAGCCAAGTTGTAGATAATCCCGGCCGTCAGCCTAGAGCGTAATGAAAATAAAAATAAATAAAAAAGGATTGTACCGAGTAAGATTAAAATGTACCGCAATTAACGTGGGACAGAGGGGGATAGCAAAGCAGAAGTTTCGTCTGGGCGATGGTTCTCCTCCTCCGCAGGGACGGGCGATGTGGCCCGTTGTGTGGTAGAAGCATCGTCACTAAGATACTCTCCCTGCCCATCTTGTTGACGGAGTCGCTTTTCCCGGAAATGCCAGGCAATACTGATGAGTAAAAGGATTCCCTGGAGAGTGGCAGCGACAAAGTACGTAATCCAGGACGTCCAGTTAACCCCCGGACGCACGTAAATAGAGTAAGCAAACAGGTAACCACCGGGGGTCTGCATGAGCATCATCGGGATACTTAGCGACCCCACCTGACGGCTGGTCCACGTTTTATGGATTTGCGGGAAAAATTGAACGCAAGTCACCAGCATGCTGAAAATCCCTAAAAAATTGGCCCAACTACGCACCTGCCAGGCGTCCGAACCCACTCCAATCACAAGAACAAAACTGAACAGGCTAACTAGTCCCATATGGCACAAAACGGCATTACGGACGGCCTGAGCGGCTTGCCATTCCGATGTGGGCTTTCCCGTGTCTAACGGTGTACTAGTATATTGGTAACGCAGATGCCGCGGAAAATAGACGACGTACAGCACAAACACACTGAAGAACATAAGCCATTGTACACTAATTTGCATTATTCCTACCGTGTGGAACAGGCACTCTTCGGCCTCCCAGACTTGGCAGCACATTATTGCGTGTAATTGCAGGAGAACGATGTTATTGACATTGGAAAAGGCTCCCACGGATCCTAGTAGTACAAAGTAGGGACTAAACCCTTCACTCGACCGACGATGAATAATTTTGATAACCTATATAGTGCACGAACTTTCCCATGTATCACCAAATTAACAGATAAAGGTTAGCCATAAATATGTCCCCGACGGACGAGAAAGTATGTCCTACTTTGGCTGGTATAATGGCATCGAGTTTCCCAAAGGACTAGGCCTTGACACCAACGCTGCAGCGGAGCAACCGCATTACTTGCCTAATAGCACACAGCATTTGTTCATACCCTACCACATTTAGAACTAACACTTACCTGAGGTAAATAGGAAAACAGTGTTCCAACGCAGAGAAACACCCCCAAAGAAGTGTCAAAGCCGGTGTGGGATTGCGGTAAACATTGCTCCACTTCCATGATGGCGTTCACGTCTTGGCAGTGGTCAATGGCAAGAGAACTCTGACTATTACGGTGTATAATATGTAAATACGATAAAGATAAACAATGTGTGGATTTGCCTGGGCTATTCTCGTATGGTTGAATGGAAGCAATAGATGATAAGCGAAAAGAGTCAAGAAACTATTACATCCACCAATTAGAGTGGTGTGCTGTTATTTTTGGAAACCAGTAACTGGTCACGCGCTCTATTAAGGCATAGCTACCATTGGTATACCGCGCTTACGTTCCAGAGAACTAGAGATCATGTGACTTTAACGTAAATATTTTCGAGTTACAACGCTCAGCAACACAAAGTGTAAACAAACCAAGCTCTTAACGGTGTGGTTCGCACACTATGTGATGGGCACGTCTCTTCAAAGGTGAAAAATATAGCTCATTTTTGTTTGTTTGCTGGACTGCATCACTTTTCTCAACTTGTATTCTTGCGCTCTTGTTTTTTTTAATAAATAGTACATTTACCAACCACATAATAATGTCGGAGCGCCAACCTCTTGGTAAGCAGTACTTCCATACCTTACGAAGGGATCAATTATTGGAGGACGGCTACTCCATTATGCACTCAGGACAGTGTGTGAATTCGATTTGATATTGCTTTTTTTACATAAAACACCGGTCTAACCCTTTCTAATTGTTGCCTCGTGGTGTTGGTCTTCCCAATATTTTATTTCACCGTTTCTAGACAAGAATTCCGACGACAATGCTTTGTTCACACCCGCACCCGCCAGAAAGTCTAGAGCGCCCCTTGGTGATGCACCTGAAAAGGCCACAATAGGAACTACGGGTAAAACCACCAAGTCAGAGACACTTGCTGTGCCTAATTTTGCGACAGTGGCGACCCGTTCTACTCGCCGAAAGCGTCCATTAAACCAGGAGCAGGACCAGGACCGACAATCCCGATATCAAGATACCACTGTGCCTGTCAAGGAAGGTGGCAATGAGACACCACCACGTCATGCCAAACGACGATCTATCCGTAATGTGCGACGTCGGTCCAGTTTCAAAACTCCTGGAAAACGGGCCTCGTCGTTATTCGGCCAAGTTACCAAGTTACCACTTTGTAAAATAGAATCTGGTGATTTTTACCGGCATATCTCCGATGAAATGTCCGAACCATTACGTATGCGACAGCTACTGTATTGGTGTATTTGTAAGTCGTCCTTTCGTCCTCCTAAAAATAACCCTCATGAACCGATCCTAACCGAGAGTAAGTCAGTCATTTAATAGGTGGGCACCGTTCAACCTGGGTACTATATTACACAGTAAAGTAGGGAAAACTGTACTTGGTTTAAGATATACCAGGTTTACATGTAACCAATTCTGGGTATTAATGTACCTGATAGAATATACTGTTGCCATTTTTGATAAGTAACTAACCCGGACGCTTTGGCTACTTTTTTTTTGTCGCATGGTGATACGGTTACCGACCTGCTTGTAAATCTTTATTACCAATGTCACCCTTTCCCAGTCATGAAAACGGTACTGAAGAAAGTACGTCAAGCCGTACAGAATGGAGACGTTGGCACGTCGTGGTATATCCGTCCGGCCGAGTTCAGTTCTACCGAGTTTCCAGATGACGTGTTTGATACCGATGACTCGGCTAAACCTCACCCGGAAAACATTTTAAACCACCGGGCCAAGGAAAAATGGCAAAAGTCACTAACCCAACTTCAAGAGGAGATGGAAAGTTGGAATCAACAGATACAAAAGATGAAGGTTATGCGTGCAAGTCTGTCCCAGTCTACCGAAATCCTTGATTCATCACACGGGTTTGACCAAATTGACCCATCGATACTAAACTCCTCTGAAAGAGAAATGTGGGACCTGTGCCGGATGCTCGTAGTGGATGCATCAACGTCCCAGTTAAAGCTACAGGATTCTGATCTGACCACTCTCCACGATTCACCCGGCTTTGCTACAAACTCGATTTTTCCGTCCAAAACATTTCAACAGTGGCAAAGCAAACTGCAAACCATAGATCCACTCGTGGACGAAGTGGCCAGTAGCATGCACGTGGCCCAGCAATTTCACCAGCGGGTGGTAGATTACACTGATGAGGTCAGCATAGGGCTCCAATCTTCAATGAGATGGAGCACTGGGACCAATTCCCTGGATGGGTCATCGTCACTACCGCTAGCACCCGAGCAATTAGAAGCCCAGGCTTTATTGGAAGCCTACCGTTCTACCACGGATTATGCCCTATCATCAAAACAATCTAGCTATTCCATAGACGCCGAATCTCGCGAAACCCCTCTATTAAGCAAAGATTTGGCCCCGCTGGATCCGTATACACTGCTCAAAACTCTGGGACGAGTGGAGTCGGCGGCGCTGGAGCAATCGTGATGATGTATGCTGGGCTATTTTATGATGAATATTTCATGCTACTGATACCGATTATCTTTACTTTAATCTAATCGAAGCTTTGGCACTGCTCTCCACACTTTGTCGCACATTAGTTTGAAGTATCCTGGTCATATAGGGGAGGGTGACATATTTAATCCATTTACCAAGTCAGACAATCGTGTCTTCACAAGAACCGCACTGTTTGGAAGCCATGTAAGCCACTCCCATAACCATACATGATATAGCTAATATATTAAATGTTTTTATTGAAGTTATAATTACAATTTTGGAAAAAAAAACAGGAATATACGGAGCAGCATAAAGATGCTCGTCATCCGAATACACTATTTATGATACAAGTAACCCGGAGAAATCTACACACAGAGATTTTTAAGAGAATACAGGTAAACGGTAATGTAGACCAAATCATAACTTTTGAATTAGTCAACAATGATCTAAAGCAGAACGTCAGCTACGTAAAACTAAAATACCCATATACTTGGGTATTATCCCTCAGCTAGGAGCGAAAGACTATAATTTTGCTAATTCTTCATGGGACTGCAAACCCCTATCAGATGAACTAAGCTAATAAACGTCATCACAGGGAAAACAAGTACTAAGCCTTGTAAGGTCAAAAGGTCACCGAGGCAGTCGATGAACGCCTTGATGAGGAAGCATTCGCTTCTTCCCCTCTCTTCTAAATGTAAACTCATACTTACCTCCAAATCAACTACAGCTCACACATCTTGAACTGTAAAGCAATCCTCCACTTGAAACACACGTTACACATTAAATAGTACCACAATATTTACGAGACCAAGCTATGCTTTTAACAAACGTCCGCCTTTCATAGGATATTTAAATAGTGGTCCCCCCGGACTTTATAGTAAAAAAAATTTTTTTTAATGGTATCCAAAGGGGAGGGGATCCATGAGCGACCACCATTATTTTTCCAAGGGTTGAAA